>CANNZV010001871.1:33129-158021 GCA_947561585.1 Caprella mutica | reverse complement strand
AAACCTATCTTTGTAATACTATAAATGAGCTGATGAATTATTGTTTGTTTTTGTACTTTTTATCAATAAACATCCTTATTCTTCACTTTATAATTTCTATATTTTTAAGTTAGTTCTTTCAAGTACCATTGACTGTTGCTCAGAATATTGTAATTTATACATTAATCTACTCGAGTTGTTTTTCTTATCAATTCTTTCTGTTTTGTAAGAAGAACATCAAAAACCGAAATCACTGTTAACGAGACTGCTGCGATACACTGAGAAAAAATAGCGAGTCAGCCTGACTCATCACTTGAGTCAAGGCTGCAAAACTCGAATATTGTGTTCTTTTTTCTTGATTGACTCAACGTGAGTCAATCTGACTATGCTTTAGGAGTCAATATGACTCTTGTTTTTGAATAAGATATTGAGATAAGTCAAATTGACTCATATTTTTCAGTGTGTTTTGGGGCTAATTAAAAACTCAAATCTTGAGTCAATTGACTTGCATTTTTTCAGTGCCTTTTTTCATCTGCTTGACTCACTGATAACGTTTATCTTTTTTCAAGGGGTAACATTTCCTCAAGTTTGATGTGTGCAATCGTATAGGTAAGTGAATTATTAAACTGAAAACTTTCTAATACAAAAATAAGAAGAAAATAGAAATCCTAATTAAGATCTCCCCTAGTAGACATTTTATCTCATGACCTAAAATTTAATTAATTTAACCTCATCAATTGTGAGGAACATAGATGACTAGATTTGAGTTCATATATCACTATATTTCTATATATATTATTAATTTAACAATTAATATTAATGTTTTGAATAAAGTAAATCAAACTCCAGCAAATTAGCTTTTAGTTAAGCTATTATAATTTCAATAACTAGTAACGATCTTGTGAAAATCCTTGCCTGCTTGACGTCGAAAAAACATAAATGCAAGCACTTACACCAAGCCTGATGTACTATCAATTGTAGAAGTTAATGTACTGCTTTCGATAGTACCAGGGTCCAATTTACAACAGTTCCAAGGGGCGGAGTCAAAAGGGGTACATGTTCACCAATGGGGCTACTGCTTGTGAATCTTTTTAGGCTTCTCTATCAGAACTTCTCTGCTTGTTTGCTTGGAAAGAACAAAAAAGGGAAGGTTTTCCTGTGGCTTGGGATCGATATTCATAATATTACATGCAGTAGAAATGCATTACGTTACGCATGCTTGTCCTATTATGCAATATTTCAATAGAATAAAAAAATGTTATGGTTATGCCAACATTGAAATTGTATTTGAAAACTTTGATATACTTCTACTATCTATCAAATAAGTTTATACTTCGTAACTTGTGATCAATAATTGTTCATACTATTCGTCATTTAAAAAATACTGTGAATCAGAAAACTTTATTTCATCGATTTGAAAATCAAAAATATTTGACTTCTACACTTATAAGTGTCCGCATGATGTTAATTTTTCAAGTCACAGTTTTTAATTTTATTTTGTTTTCTAATCTTACATATTTGTCATCGTGTACTCAGACCAATTTTAAAATATCTACAAGCATTACAATCAGTAAAATTTCTTTTTAGAAATGTGGAAATTGGGAAACTGTTTAATTAGCAAACACGTTTCTTTGACTCTACAAGATTGATAAAATAATTATTTGGAAAGAAAGAAGTAATATCTAGTTATTCATTTCGATTTTAGGATAACAAGTACTTCTAATTATAGTATTTTCGTTAATTTTTTATCTAAATTTGCCATTTAAAATTGAACTTACAAAAACAAAATAAAAATTCTAAAACTGTATGCCACAACTCAGTAAATTATCGATCCAAAGCAACAGGCAAACCTTACAATTTTTTTTTCTTTCCAAGCAAATAAGCAGAGAAGTTCTGAATAGAGAAGCCTAAAAAGATTCACAAGCAGTAGCCCCATTGGTGAACATGTACCCCTTTTGACTCCGCCCCTTGCTTGGAACTGTTGTAAATTGGCACAAAGAGCAAGCAAAAGATCTATGTAATTTAAATTCTACTGTTTTAATAAAGAATATGAAATTGAAACATAGAGTTGAATTCATTAATAAATTATTTTAGTTAAATTAATAATATATTTTAATATTAAATTTACTTTCCACAACAAAATTGAAATTAAGTGTGTTTTTTCAGTAAGTATTTCAATTGAGTATCAACTAAATACATTTCCAAGATTATAATAATCACCCATAATTTTTAATAAGTTAAATCTTAATTTAAAATTTCAAGCCTATTTTAAATTTCATTCGTTAATACCAGTCATCCCGAACATGATTTTCAATACGGAACATTGAATAGCAATGACGATTGGGAGATCATTCAAATCAGGTAAAATAAAGGCCTAAATCAGGTTCCAGCTTTGGATATTCCAAGTCATGGAATCCAAAAAAAGTCGATTGCCTCTGGAATTCACTGAGAATTCCTCCTAGGAACAAGTTTGCAATCACAGACGAGTTTGGAACATTTTTTTCTTGTCAATTGCCATGACTTGGAATGCATTGGATTTTTGTCTGATGTCTGTATAATAAATTATACTTAATGTTTTGCCACATGAAAATTCATGGATATTTGTTATTTTCATATAGATCAAAACTAATTTTTTTCCTATATAAATGATTTGCCTCTCGTAATTTTGCAAATTTATATTATCATACTAATGATTATAATATTAAATAAACATTTTAATATATTTTTCTCAGAAAATTAAAACAATATTTAATTTTACTTCATTTTATTTAAGAGTCACACTGTGAGCTGTTTCATATTTAAATAAGTTATGAGTTTCCTATTGAAATATAATCTAACAACTTCATTCCATGGGTCTAAATATGAAAGGAAACCTATTTTTTTAACGAAATTCACCCCATAAATTCAGTTAAAATTCCTGAGCGTAACTGTCTTATATAGCCTTTCCCAAACTATAAAAATGTACCCAAGCATCTTCAATGCACAAGAGCAAAAACTTGATCCGTACGACAAGTGGAAGAATTCCTTCGCATTTCCAAAAAAACTTTCCCCATGAGTGGCCTGGAAAACTCTTTCCCAAAGTCCAACCTCTAGGCTTACTGGTTTTACCCAAGAACAATCATATCCTAAACGCAATTCACAAGTAAAAAAAGCAGTCATTTGCCTTCGGTATGCAATTGCTTCAAATGAACAAGTTTGCAGTCTGGGCTGCACTAAAATGTTTTCATCATGAATGTTCGTTGGGATATTGAATTTTTTTTCTAAGCTTCGCCAAAATATGCTTGCAATGGAAGTCACCCTTCCTTTCTTTGGATGTTTGCAAGGAATTCAATTATATTCTTTATAAGAATTAAAGGCATTCATAATATTTAACTTCTCTTTTGTCCTCACGAACAAAGCTTACATTTCCGATAGGCCTATATCTTGTATTGTACATTCTTCAATCTCTTGCGGAACACAGCCTATTTAGTGGCTACATCCGCCTCTAGATGTCCTTTTTTACCCCACGTGCCTCCTCGCTTTGTATCCTTCGTAGGAATAAAGGAATCTTTCCGAAGCCGGCTCAGGAGACTGTTCTACCACAGTAGCGTCTTTCTTACTCTCTATGGGCGTCATAGTTCCATTATTAACAACATATTGCCATTTAAAGGAAGCTAAAAATGTGCCATAGACTGTTGTGGTGAAGATACTTTCCTTTGTTGAAAGTTATATTCTTATTTATGAATGTATATAATTTATTGTATATAGGAAGCATCCAAAGTATGTAAATAAATTTTAAGAGGTCCACTCAGATAAAATGATGCTTAAGTTACTGTTGGAAAATTGAAAATACTCAGATTTATATTTTTCATAAGAAAACTTCATTGTCAGACCTTTACTTCACCGAACGCGTCATAAATTTGTATAATTATTTGAATATATTTAAATATGGTTATATATATTATACAATAAGGAGTTTTAAGCTCCCACATCAGCCTATAAAAGTTACTGTTGTCTCATTTAGGATCATTCTAAAGGCATAATAGGATCTAATCCCTCACTCGTGACCTCACAATGACCTCTGCTTTGAGGTCACACTTACAGAATATTCAGCCTACCTTCCCTATTTGTTATGCAAATTACTTTGAATTACCTTTGAAAGATCACAAAAGATATTTTTTAATTACTAAGGGACGATTATATAACAGTCAGAATTTGTCGGATTCTTTTCACAGTAACTAAAGACATTTTTAAAGAAACATAAAAAAGATTTATTCGAGTGAATAGCTTTCAAATTTTGGGAACGAAATTTCTAGTGTCGCATAAATGAACTAAAAAACTTAGAACTTATTTGATAGCTTTTTATAATAATTCAAATGAGTTCAAATTAATCAGTTTTTAAAAGAAATATTTTAGAATTTGTCTCCCACCATTAAAAAGAAAAACATTGCAAAATTTCAATCACTAGAATCAGTATTTTTTCTAAATAAAATTAATTGATCACTATTATTTGTTAACTGTTTATCATTCTTGTGGTCGTATTTAGTCCTTTTATTTCAGTATGAAACAGTTTACAGTGCGATAAATGGTTAATATTGCTTATTTAAAAGAAATAGAAAGGCAGAAATAATTGGTTATAGGCACAGCAATCTTGTGATTGGTTGGCTGGTAGAATTCAGCCATTGAAATGGAACTTACAAAAAAAATATAAATTATATATTCTAAAACTGTATGCCACAACTCAGTAAATTATCGATCCAAAGCAACAGGCAAACCTTACAATTTTTTGTTCTTTCCAGGCAAACAAGCAGAGAAGTTCTGAATAGAGAAGCCTAAAAAGATTCACAAGCAGTAGCCCCATTGGTGAACATGTACCCCTTTTGACTCCGCCCCTTGCTTGGAACTGTTGTAAACTGTGCGGTTATGTAACTTACCATTATAATACAAGATAAATAAAAAGTTTCGATTAGGTACAGAATTACAAATATTGAATAATAAAGAGCTGGAATTTACCATTCAGTTCTTTCTCTCTATTTAAGAACTCAAAAATGCATTTTTTAAATTCTTGAAAGGTGTCGCGTGCTGCTCGTTACTTTTATTTCTATGAATCATTTTGGGGTGGAAAATAAGTTGGTTATTTTTAAGCTATTCTATTTACCCAGGTTACAGAGTGTGGCAGGAGTTTTCTATATATTGGAGAGATTGTAAATACGGGTAGGATATCTCAGGTTTGTCAGGTTTTTCAATCAAACAAAAGTATCTTTTTTAAAGTTTTTTTATAACATTTTCTATTTCATTGACTTTTATGCAAATGATTACCAATAACATTTACCTTAAAAACCTACATGTTTAATATTAAAACCTTCCAGATTTTCTATCATTCTGGTAATAATGTATTTCGGTTCTTGGAGCAAATCAAAGAAGTTTCTTTCTATATTCGGTCATCTTGTGAATTAATTCTCCACTTACAATACTTATACCACTAAATATCAAATATATCAATAGTATTATTCTTTAAATATCACATATAGCAATAACATTATTCTTTAAATACCACATATAGCAATAACATTATTCTTTAAATACCACATATAGCACTAACATTATTCTTTAAATACCACATATAGCAATAGCATCATTCACTAAATACCACATATAGCAATAACATTATTCACTAAATACCACATATTGCATCAATAGCATTATTCTCCAAATACCTCGTATGGCATCGAATGCTTCTAAATGCCAGATGTCGCTACATCTTTTGACATGGAAGCTATGCAATATTTCTCACTTCTCAACAATTGCTAACAAATGCAATAGATCTCTCAGCTCTCAGTGGAATCCATTAAAAATGCTCTCGAAATTAAGAATCTGCCGAGGCTTCGGATAAAAGTAATATTGCAACTCCCTTTGAAGCCAGTGGATACGTTGCGATGGGAATATAGGACCAATGCTTTCATCTCATTATTTCAGAAGATATTGGAATGATATGTGCGTTAGATTTCAAGAGGATATATGTAGCCCCTTCCACCCCACTCCCAGCTCTCCATTTTCCTCTCCCTCTACTCGTTCATTTTGCATTCCAGCCTCCAAAGTTTTTAATTAGAAGTATTTGGCTTTTGAATAGCTAGGGCTCTGAGGCCGCTCCACACTCGCACTTTTTAACACCGTGAAAAAAATCTCTTCTTGAAATGTACTCACACTGGCGTTTTTATCCCTGAAGGAAAATTTTAATGTTAATATCCTTTAAGCGATAAAAAACGCGCGTTTTAATTTCTACTGAAGCCCAAACAATTGAAGGAAGAGGTGTTTGGAACGGTGGCCGGAAGCTTTGGTCTCGGAATTATAAATAACTTCTCAACATAAATAACCATTATGTAGTTTGCTGTATCCGCTAGTTTGTTGTACTGCATACTTTATAATTATATAAAGTCCTGGCAGGGGGGTTTTGAGGGTGTTACGCCCCCCGATACATCTGAATAATAAGTCTTATTTATACCTGAGACCAAATATTTCGAGATCGAATTTTCCGTTCAAATCTCATGTTAGATAAATATGAAAACAAGTTAAAATTACTAATGTTACGAATCATTTTACAACAGTTAATGATGTTATCTGCTTTTAATAAATAAACACCACATTTTAGTACTCATAATTTCAACTTTTTTATTGTTTTTAAATAACACCATAATAAATTGAGACCGAAATTCCCAAGACCGAGTTTTCCTAGAACCGTTAGGAACTGAAGAGAGGTGTAATATATATACACCTACAACTGGAAAGGTGTAATATACTTACACCTTCAACCGAAGATTTGTTAGGAGCTGAGGAGAGGTGTAATATACATACACCTTCAAAATAGGTGTCATTGAGACTAATTTAGTTTAGATAAATCATTCCTAATCATCATCATTTATACGTGAGAAACTAAAAACAAGGTAAAGTATTTGACGAAAAAACCATTACTGTTAAAGCTATCGAAAAAGTAGATACTATTAGCATAGGTAAATCCTCTTAGAATAGGTAAATACTATTAGAATAGGTATATACTATTAGAATAGGTAAATACTATTAGAATAGGTAAATACTATTAGAATAGGTAAATACTATTAGAATAAGTGAATATTATAAACATTAACATTATCCCATATTTCACATAGATTTAAATTTTATTTTCAATTCTAAATATATTTATCAAGAATTTATTTCAGCAATTCATACAAATAAAATTTAATGTATTTAATTTTCAGAAATTCTGCATTTTTCAATTATGATCAATTTGTATGCAGTATAGAAATCTATACACCGCATTGCTAGTTCTTACACCATATTGCTAGTTCTTACACCATATTGCTAGTTCTTACACCGCATTGCTAGTTCTTACACCGTATTGCTAGTTCTTACACCGCATTGCTAGTTCTTACACCGTATTGCTAGTTCTTACACCGCATTGCTAGTTCTTACACCGCATTGCTAGTTCTTACACCGTATTGCTAGTTCTTACACCGCATTGCTAGTTCTTACACCGTATTGCTAGTTCTTACACCGCATTGCTAGTTCTTACACCGCATTGCTAGTTCTTACACCGTATTGCTAGTTCTTACACCGCATTGCTAGTTCTTACACCGCATTGCTAGTTCTTACACCGTATTGCTAGTTCTTACACCGCATTGCTAGTTCTTACACCGTATTGCTAGTTCTTACACCGTATTGCTAGTTCTTACACAGTATTGCTAGTTCTTACACCGTATTGCTAGTTCTTACACCGTATTGCTAGTTCTTTCACCGTATTGCTAGTTCTTACACCATATTGCTAGTTCTTACACCATATTGCTAGTTCTTACACCTTATTCCTAGTTCTTTCACCGTATTGCTAGTTCTTTCACCGTATTGCTAGTTCTTACACCATATTGCTAGTTCTTACACCATATTGCTAGTTCTTACACCTTATTCCTAGTTCTTTCACCGTATTGCTAGTTCTTTCACCGTATTGCTAGTTCTTACACCATATTGCTAGTTCTTACACCATATTGCTAGTTCTTACACCATATTGCTAGTTCTTACACCTTATTCCTAGTTCTTTCACCGTATTGCTAGTTCTTTCACCGTATTGCTAGTTCTTACACCATATTGCTAGTTCTTACACCATATTGCTAGTTCTTACACCTTATTCCTAGTTCTTTCACCATATTGCTAGTTCTTACACCTTATTCCTAGTTCTTTCACCGTATTGCTAGTTCTTTCACCGTATTGCTAGTTCTTACACCATATTGCTAGTTCTTACACCATATTGCTAGTTCTTACACCGTATTGCTAGTTCTTTCACCGTATTGCTAGTTCTTACACCATATTGCTAGTTCTTACACCATATTGCTAGTTCTTACACCGTATTGCTAGTTCTTACACCGTATTGCTAGTTCTTTCACCGTATTGCTAGTTCTTACACCATATTGCTAGTTCTTACACCATATTGCTAGTTCTTACACCGTATTGCTAGTTCTTACACAGTATTGCTAGTTCTTACACCGTATTGCTAGTTCTTACACCGTATTGCTAGTTCTTTCACCATATTGCTAGTTCTTACACCTTATTCCTAGTTCTTTCACCGAATTCCTAGTTCTTTCACCGTATTGCTAGTTCTTTCACCGTATTGCTAGTTCTTACACCGTATTGCTAGTTCTTACACCATATTGCTAGTTCTTACACCTTATTCCTAGTTCATACACCGTATTCCTAGTTCTTTCACCGTATTTTTCCACTCAAACAGTTCTATTCCGGTTTTCCATAGCAGAACACTTAGCAGTGGTACTGAAATGGCGGATTTTTCAGCTCCGGTAGCTTTTCCATTTATTTTGTGTGTAAATTAGCATTAGGTTTCTTTCCACACGAATATCATGAGGCATGCCAACATTTAATTAAAAGAAGTTTTCAGTGCGGTGATCCACATGACAAGTTCTGTTGGTTAATTTGCTGGGTGTCGCTTGCAGCCTAACGCAAAATAGTTTGGACTCAAAAAGTTTGCTGTGATGGCTCCGACATTTAGATCTGTGTGGTATTCTGTGTAGATCTATGTGGCATTCTGTGTAGATCTATGTTGTATTCTGTGTAGATCTATGTGGCATTCTGTGTAGATCTGTGTGGCATTCTGTGTTTGTGCGCAACTGTGCTATGCCATACTCACTGAATATTTAAAATTACTAACAATTTACCTCTTATAATTAAAAAAATTATTTTTGGTCTAAAAAGACGATATTTTTATTTATTTTAAAACCCAATATAGTTAAGTAAATATTTAAGATAGTTAAGTAAATATATTGAATAGATATGTAAATATGTAGAATATAGATAAGTAAATAATAAAATAGTAAAGTAAATAATCAAATGTAAGCCTCATGGCTACAAGGCAGGCATATTTTAACGCCATTTATTACGTACAAAAGTTTTCATATGGTAATTTAGATTGCAGAGCGATTCATTTCAAAGTTTCTCTGTGGCTCTAATGTAACTTTATAAATTAGTTTAGGCAATAGTCTGAGTGATGTCACTTTCATATGATATACATGGTGTGAAGAATCGAAAAAAAAAAAAAAATTTATATCACATAATGAAATCATTGATTGAATGAATTTTAATTTCTTGTGATAGAACAGGAAATTTAAAAATTGAGATTTAATAAAATCAATCAAGTATGTAAATTCTATTCAAATTAAATTATTTATATAATAAAAAATTTTATTATATAATACATATATCATATAATAAATAGTTATAATAAATAAATTATTTATTTTGATCTTCAGAGCGTTTACTGCAAGTCATTTTGTCTCTATTGATTTAAAATTTTCCCAGAGTGAGAAACCGCCATTTTACACCAGTGAAAGTAGGCCTAAGGAATGTGAAGGGGGAATGTGAAGGGGGAATGTGAAGGGGGAATGTGAAGGGGGAATGTGAAGGGGGAATGTGAAGGGGAGTGTGAAGGGAGATGTGAAGAGGAATGTGAAGGGGAATCTGATAGGGAATGTGAAGGGGAATGTGAAGGGGGATGTGAAGGGGGATGTGAAGGGGGAACGTGAAAAGGTGATAAAAATTGTTGAATAAAATTATCATTCAAATTTTTTTTTTTCAATTAATGGTTGAATTAATTTTAATCAACAACTAAATTCACTCTTAGTTAGATTGCCATACTACTAAATTATCAATATATAAAAATTATCAAAAATATATAAATATTTATTTTTATTTTATTAATTAATGATACAATATAATTACATACAATTATTTACTCAATTTCCTTAGTGCTCCAGACATGGAAAGGTACTGAAATATTCACACCAAACTCCGTGGACTTTAGAGCTAGTTGCTCACTGCATAGAAAATATTGAAGTTTTCTTTGGATTTCTCTGGAGTAACTAAACTATTTGTGAATTTCGACTTGATGTACTGTAGTCGTTATGAATTTACTTTATAATTAATTGTTTTATGAAATATTAACAGCTATGATAATGACTATAACTGAATATTAAGAATTTTTAAATTAATTATCTCAAATCTAATTTTAGTATCCAAATCATGATACTAATTAACTTTAAAGTATTTCAGTCCTAAAAATCATTATAATTTCCATTGTTACAATAACTATTGTCTTTGTGTGTAATTAGTTTTTCAAATATTTAATACATTTTAATACTATCGATTTGTCTGAAAGTTATATTCAAATTTATTTTTTTGACTACACTGGCCCTTCAGAAAGACAAACCAATTCAAAAACCTGTTTATAATTTTCTATTCGAAATACAATGAGCTGCAGCAACAAAAACGAGGTAACCGGACACAGAAAATGTGAAGTGAGAAATAACACAGAAAATGTGAAATAATATCATAGAAAACGGAGCTATTTTTCAGGGAGAACTGCAACATAATGCTAAGATTTATTTCAATTCAATATATAATGCATCAGGGGATTACTTTCGAAAATACTAATAATATATTCAATGAGAATTTTACCAACGAGATTTTTAATTTTACTATTTAAATTCATGGTAAATTAGTTCGTTATATTTATAAACAAAATTGCATTACTATTTAACAATATTATATGGTATTGATTTTCTTCTTCGAAACCAGTAATAATTCTTAAAAACAATTCATGTTTTAAATACCTATATAAACTAATGTTAATATTCATTTTGAAATTACTTTATATTTTCATTCATAACAAATTCGAATTTTCGTATCATAAAATTATTGTACAATATTTATTTTAAAGTCTTTAGATGCAGCAAAATAGCTATACATTAACTAATAATCTTGAATGAAGTACAAATTTAGTTATAAAATTTATCATAATCATAATTATTGATGTTTGTTAATATTCATTTTAAAATGTATTAATAAAATTGTTTGAAAATAATTGTTAGTAAATTGTGTTCTGAAGAATCAGTAAAACACTTCACTTCAAATAAATTAATGTTTCTTATTATATCACAAATTAATATTACAAAAAAAAACGAATCGATATCTTAAATTTAATAATACATTTCTAAATATATACCATATATTTAGTATAGCTTAAATATATACCATATATTTAGTATAGCTTAAATATATACCATATATTTAGTATAGCTTAAATATATACCATTTATTTAGTATAGCTTAAATATATACCATATATTTAGTATAGCTTAAATATATACCATTTATTTAGTATAGATTATATATATACCTTATATTTAGTATAGCTTAAATATATACCATATATTTAGTATAGATTAAATATATACCATATATATTTAGTATATTAAATGCAAGGCATATATTTAGTACACTAAATATATGCCTTATATTTAAATAGACATTACTTAATTACACTATACATATAATGTATAGTCTCAGTCTCTCTATATAGTTTTCATTTACATGAAAATATGTTTATACATTTAAATAAATTTCTAATATAAATATCGATCATTTAGGATTTATAAATTAGAAATAAAGCTTTAAGTTTATTTTCATTAATTATTATCACTAAATTTCTAAAATGATTAGAAAAGATTCCACTTAAATTTGTAATATTTTTATAATGTAGGATGCAATTTTTTTATTTCAATTGCTTGCATTAGTGCTGGGATACAATGCATCCTCTACTCCTTCCTGTGAGTGTAAGGATACACAGTATCCCCTTCACCTTGATATGAGTGTAAGAATGCATCCCCTTCTCTTTGATATGAGTGTAAGGATGCATTCCCTTCTCCTTGATATGAGTGTAAGGATACACAGTATCCCCTTCTCTTTGATATGTCTGTAAGGATGCATCCCCTTCTCTTTGATATGAGTGTAAGGATGCACAGTATCCCCTTCTCCTTGATATGAGTGCAAGGATGCATTCCCTTCTCCTTGATATGAGTGCAAGGATGCATTCCCTTCTCCTTGATAAGAGTGTAAGGATGCAATGTATCCATCAAAGGAAGCATATTGCAGTCTGAAGCATCCTTCAGTTGGTGAGTTTTCTTTGGCAATCTCGTGACGCATAATTTGCCTCTCTTCCTCAGAATAATACATGAAGAACATACTTCGCCAACAAAGAAAAGACCCACTCGGATAGCGTAGCTCCTTTCCAGTCCCAACCAATAGGCAGCGAGCTTTCAAAACAACGTCCCGCCCACCTCACTTCTCCTGGTCATCTCCTGCCCAATCACGCGACAGGAAACCTTGAAGCAGAAACGCCTACTTTCACACAAGGATTAAGAAAACACAAATTGAATTGATACATTTAAATCTGAATAAGATTGTTCTCCCAGACTAATTATATACAAACAGAATAGTTTGGCAGTTTCTGATGTTTCTGTAATTATACGAGAATTCGAAGCAACTATTTTGTTTCTAATATATTGTTAAACTTAATTAGAAGGCAAAGTGTTGTGCTGGTGATGGGGAAGGCCTCAGCCAATAGCAGAGGCCCTTACATCCCCTCTAGGGCTCCCTCTCACCCCCACCCCCCTCATCAATCTTAATCAACCCCCCTCGCCTTCGCATCCAAACAATTTTTCTTATCTCCGTCTTCTCCATTCCTCGAAATTTATTATTGAAGAGTTGCTCCGCTTCCCCTTTCCACGGGAGAAATTAATTATCTGGAGCAGGCCTGCTGCGATGCAGAGTCCCAGAAACGCAAAACCTGTGTACCTACAGCTCAAGACACTCAAATCAATTAGGCTGTACTATTCCTGTGTGTACAGTCTGCAGTGTATTTCAGTGGCCGATAGTACCTACCAGCCCTGCAATTGTTATTATATTCACAAAAGAAAATAGAGTTGTTATTAACAATGTGGTGCTGGCGTGCATATTAATATCATTCAGAAAATGAATAATAATTTCAGACATGGGATTCAATATAGAGTTTCAGATGGAGAAATTCTATTAAGTTATACAGAAGGAAATTCACTCAAATGCCTGCCTTTACACTCTAATTCATTAAAGAAATGGAATAAATCTGTGATATGCATTGCAATAGCGTTACCATATAATATTGAAATGAAACATTATAAAAATATACTTTCTTAAAACGGGATATATATTAATTTTAAAAATCTGTTTCTCAATATATAAAAAGAAATATAATAAAAAGAATATTTAAACTTTTGAATGGCAGTATTACATATAATTTGTCCAGCAAACAACCAAAATTTTATTATTAATGAATAGTTTAATCAATTTGATTTAAAATAATTTATGGATAATCATTTTATCTAAATAAGAAATTTTTCGCTAATTTCTTAATCTTTTTGTGAAAAATGGAAATAGATTTAGCAGAGATATGAAAGAATAATAGAAATTTATTTTATTTATTTATTACCTATAACACGTAGCTTGTAAATGAATGACTTTTTCGAATACTTGAATATAATTTTCTATATTACAAATGTCGTTCGAATTAATTCAATCTCAGTTATTTTCTGTATTTTTCCAATGTTAATGTTCATATTAAACATCCATACAATGTATGAAAATATACAATATAATAAACATAGGGCAACATGGACAGTTCCTATTTTATACCAGTGCCTGACTGAAATTTTTTTCTAAATCTAATCTAAAATCTGAAGAACTAAAATAAATTCTAATATCAAAGTGGATGGTAATAAATTACTAATTTAATTTTCTAATTAATAACATAGTAAAATAATAGAAATCTATATATGCTCTATAATTATATACTCTCTATAATCTATTTATACTTATAATTATATTATAGAGACATTATTAATTTATAGTCGATACAATCTAATATATAGACTATACTTTACTATATGTCTATTGTTATTTCTATAAGACTACAACTAAAACGATTATATTTTATTAGCAAAATATTAACAAGACACAAAACTTTTATATGATTAAAATAATAAACAGATTTGACGTTTATGATTTCAATAGTATTTGAAAAGAGAAATATTTCCATATAGTAATTATAGATAGAAATAATATTTCCGCAGTATTATTCTATATAGGAGATAGAATTTGAATTTTGTATCTTTGAGTTAAAATTAGGATTCCTGAATCGAAAGCTTGAAAAGACAACACATTTAGACTTTTTATCAACTTTCTTGTTTTACATCATATTTTGAAATTATAGTTCCCAAGGATGAAAATATATATTTCCCCTTCACCCTCATGGAACCTAAAGCTATACCCCCCATCTTAACCCCCCCCCCCCCTCACCACCAATCTTATATCATTCCTTGCACGCTTAGGCCGATTGCCATTAGGGATTTTTGTGGGAGTCCTTCCGAACCATCGAATTGGAAAATAACAGCATTACGCTCGTCTCGAAATGGGTGACGCGATGGTCGGTCCAACGGACTGCAGCCTCAAAATAGGCACACTGCTTGCAGCAGTAGATTGGCAATGTGAAGGAGGCCTACAGTCACAAGGTAGGAAATAGCTAAGCCTACAGTCACAATGTGAAGGAGGCCTACAGTCACAAAGTAGGAAATTACTAAACTTACTTTTACTACTGTTAGAAGCATTCTGGTGCTATGTCGAATAACTCGTCTGTTGATATTACATAAATTGGTCTCAAAGACGGCATATTTCAATGAAATCAACAAATCAATTGTTTATCATCTTTGAAACTTATTATAAATTATATTATCTGGTAAATCAAACACTATGATTTAATTTCAAAACTATGTGTTCTAAATGCACCATTGTAACAAATTTACCATATCAAACTTTGAAAAAACTTAAGTACAATTCATTTCGTTTAATTGTTTAATTCAGTTGTAAGGAAATTGAAGCAAAATTGATTATTTAGCCAATACATCTCGATGCAAATACTTTGTTGTTAATATGAGTGTATGGAGGAGGCCCTAACTAAGTGTACAATTAAGGTTCGTATCGAGAGACTCTGAAGTAGTCAATAACCTCACTCTCTCCTGCACATATATTACCGAAAAGCTCCCCCCTCCCCTCATTTTTAGCCCCCCACTTTGGAAGGGCGAAATTCTCATTACTGACGAAGCTCGCCTGCAAAAGTGTCTCAATTGAAGCCCCTTTTTGGGAGGAGTTTGTGCAAATACTTTCTTTGAGTTCAGATTTTAACATTCCGGAGACAGAGCACAAAGAGACGGGCAAAAAGCTACTCAGAGTCCAATTGCTGACTGCTGAGTTGAACTCGAGGAGAATTTTACGAGTTCTTTTTGGAGGAGTTTTAAGAGTTCTAGACTCTGGGTTCTGTTATTTCAGAGTCATGATCGACTTAAATGTTAAAGTTATCGGTAGCAAAGGGGTTAGAAAATAATGAGACAGTATGCAATGGAAAAAATACAGTGAAACCCCTAAGTTAAGAAGTTTTGGTTTCTTCATAACTCAGAGACACTGATAGTTTTCTATGATTAAAATCTTGATGAAAACTATGATCTTTGAGGGATAACTAGAACGAATTATTATCGTTTTCTATAATTTAAACATAGAAAATACTCCATAACTCAGGAGCATTTCATAACTCATGTCCGTCATTACTCGAGTGATTCATAACTCAGAACTTCATAACTCAGGAGTTTTACTGTATGTCATATGTCCTATGTAAGGCAACAGTTAGTAAACGTACGCAAATATGTATTAGATGTCAAAATAGACTATCAATTATTTTTTCATTGAAATAATTGATTGAACAGCAAGAAACAATTTAATTCATTATTTTATAGATTATTGCTTGTGAGAAATATATAAAAAATATTGTTCTTAAGAAAAAAAATCCTTCGTAAATAAAATAAGTATAGCATAATTAAAATGAACAAATGTCAGAATACTGTGAATTGAATAATTAACAGATAGAAACAATTGTATCTGTTATTGGAAAAGGAAGAAAAATGTTATTATAAAATATTCTCACGATTCGCTATGCAATAAATTACAAAGGTCATTTAATTTGTATCAAACTATAATGTTCTTCTCTTTGAGTTTATCTATTTATAAATAATACCGATAGAATAAAAATAAACACTATTTTAGTATAGCTTTTATTAATTATATACAATACTACTTTTCATTATTCACAATAATTGTGAATAATGACTCAATGACAGAAAAATGACCATATCTTCTATCCGAAAATTACATAAATTACCATGCGTATTGTGTACTATTTTGTGAAAATATAAATATGTATTGATAATTTCGATATGTATTGATAATTTCGATAGCAAAAAACTAAAAATTTCAAATATGTTTTCATAAGAGAAAAATCTAAATAAATAAGGCCCTAAATTTCAAACTCCAATTTACATGCGCATAAGACTTTCTTTGAAGTTTACTAATTAAAACATGTTGATGAGAACTAAAGGCAGAGCACGTGCTTCTTTTCCCCCAAATTTAGGGAAAATGTTTAAGTTTAATATTCCAGCCGCAGCCTCATTTTTGAGATCACTTGGAATTGAGGGGTGAACCATTCCTGAGAATGAGTGACGATGAGGCAGGCCCTTCCTTTCATTTCGGAATTAGGGGCCCAAGGCTTCCATATTTAGAAAGGGGAGTAGGAATTTTATAGCAGGCTTGATAAGCTGTCGATGTGGGTTGAAGCTGTGCTAGGGGAATAACTAATTACTTTGGAGGCTGTAGATAGGCTCGCCATTGTGCGACTCTAGCAAAATTACTGAATAAGTAACACTTATATATAATAACCTATCATTCAAAAGAAAGTCATGATTGTTCAATAAGTATAGTGTAGTGACCGAGCCTTACTCATGAAAACTATCAATTGATTTTAAAAAATAGATTAAGTAAAACCATGAGTTTATCCCCGTTAATCTAACCAATATTTATCATTTCTTTACTTCAATTTCTGAAGTTACTCGTCAACCAAAAAGATTTTATAAAATTGGTTTCTAAATGTGTGAGTAAATATCAACATTTGATTTATTCTGTAAAATCATCTATTTTACCTATAAAACTGCATCAAAATTAATTTCAAAAAAATCTCACAAAAATGTAGTAATTATTACAAGCAAATTGTTTCGTCTCAAAGAATTGAAAATGGGAGAATGGTTTGCGATGGATGGATCTCATCGCGAAGACCTTCAGGTTTCAGCTGATTTTTCTTCAATAGTTGATCCATAATTCAGTGCATCTGAAGGTAGGCCTACAAAAATGATCTCACTGGGCAATAGGCTTAGCGAATTGGCCATCATTTACATTTTGGCTCTAGCAGAGACAGACTCATAGCAAATAATTTCAGTAGCAATGGTTCTTACAAATTACAACATTGTTCTTATTTTACTGAACATTTTGTTTGAATAAGAATTGTCATTATGTTAACATTATTTTTCATATTTTATGCATGTAACATACATCACTATATCATTTGCTTCAAACTGACTTTAGAAATCATATCTAAGTCCCTAGGTGGCATTTTTCAGTCTCTAGGTGGCATTTCTCAGTCTATAGGTGGCACTTCTCAGTCCCTAGATGGCATTTCTCAGTGCCTAGGTGGCATTTCTCAATCCCAAGGTGGCACTTCTCAGTCCCTAGGTGGCATTTCTCAGTCCCTAGGTGGTATTTCTCAGTCCCTATGTGGCATATTTCTCAATTCCTAGGTGGCATTTCTCAATCTCTAGGTGGCATTTCTCAGTCCCTAGGTGGTATTTCTCAATCCCTAGGTGGCATTTCTCTCTTCAGTTCGGTCCACTCAAAAGTTCTAAGATGAATTTTAATGACGAGTGCATATACGCTTTGGGGGGTGGAGGGATGGGGGTTTGGGGGGGTTTGTTGGTGGGGGGACTTGAAAGGAATTGGAGGAAAGAAGAAGAGGGAAAAGGTGCCTTGGCAACAAAATGTTCCTCCCGTAAAGAATGTCCAGAGTCAGCTCAGTTCAAAGGACACACTCTCTCTAGCCTTTTCCCTATTTAGCAGAATACAAAGAAAAGTATAAGTTGAATGTTCATTTTGCACTACATTGAACATATTACCAGTGATTCTCAATGAGGTATGTAAAGTAATACATCTTAAATTGGATGCTTTTTTATGCAACAGAATTTACTGTTAAACAATTTATCAGATTGTGTAAATGAATATTTTAACCTAGCATTCTTCTGCGGAATTTCTATCTGATTTATATTTTTGTTCAAAAATTATTTTGATATCAGATATTTATTTTTCTTACTGTCTTAGTATCGTTTAATAAAAATAAAGTCCTTTTGTTCTATTTTCGAATAATATTTACTATTTTAAACAGCAATATAAATGGTCACCTTCATCGTTGTTGAAAGTTGTAGTTAACTCTCTGAATATAATAATTCCTTAAGGATAATCTCCCCCATCAATGAAAGACTCGGATGAAAAAGTTCTCAAACAGCCTAGGCAGAAAAGCTACTCCGTGCCCAACTCTTTTCTACTTTGCAGATATCTCACTGCATCACGCCTATGGTCAGTCCTGCACCTGGTTTTCACAAGCAACTTTTTGCAAGAAACAGCACCCTTTCCACCAAAGTTGCCTTGAATTTCCAAAGCACATCAGTGACGGTCCGAACCATCGAGTTTTTGTGACACGATGGCACGAGTTCTGCTTCTAAGGGACGCTGCAACTTTTTACCAAAACAGGGATCTGTCTTACACCCTGCCGTGCCTGAGTGATCTATGAGTGATCTATGTACTAATGGTGAAATGGTTGCATCCGGGTGGTGAGAGGTTACTGCTTGCACTGAACTGTGGATTGAAGAGATTCTGGAAAATTTGCCATTATACAACTTTTTTAGATATTGATTTGTGAGTTTTATGGGCTGTAACTTTACTTGAATCGATACTCTATGGAAGATACACTTTAACGGACTTTGATTAGAGACATGAGTATTCTAGGTATCAAATATTGTAATATAAATTAAAAAGATTAAAAATAATATTCTTTTTTAAAAAGGAGAGAGCCTATAGAAGAAACTCATCATTCATTTAAACTTTAAATCATTCATTAATATAGCAAATATATTTCGTTTAGTATTGTAAATTATTCATTATAATATAAAATTTTCGTTTTTAATTTAAGAGCAAATTATTTCTAAAATTATTGACGCAATAACATATGTTCAGCTGGAGGTCTTCTCTAAGTTCTTCTTATCGTTACTTCAAGAATCAACTCGTGCCAAACTGCTATCATTGTTGCAAAAAGCTACCGGGCATGCGTACAGAATTATGATAAATTGTAGCAAAATGACCCAAAAGTAGCATGTGCTGCAAGCCACAAAAACTACACTGACTTTCCCTCATTTTTATCGGGAGAACAGAACAAAGTTACGATTAGAAAAGGAATAAAATGCTCACAAAGGGAATAAAGAAGGTGTGAACTGAACCGCAAATGATGTGGGGAAAGTGTGGATATAGTGACGTAAGCTTACTCCATCTAGTGGTTATGTGGGGAAAGTGTGGATGTGGGGAAAGTAACTTTACGCCATCTAGTGGTGATTTTATGTTCGCATCTTTAATATTTTGCAAACCTGCAGGTATCATGGATACCAACTAAAATAAAAATAAAATAACAATTATAATATCGTTTCTTCTTATATGACCGAAGATGTGAAACTGACCGATAATTCGTAATTTACCCTACAGTCAACTATTAAGAACCAAATTAATACCTCTTCATTATTATTATTTTATTCTTAATTAAAATATTAACATACAGTATCTTGTATAGCATTCCCTTTATTTTAAATGTTAATTTTTGTGTTATTTTAACGCAGTTCATTTGCATTTCTCTTGCATTCAATGCAACCGTAGCGGTGTGCTGTTATTAAGACAATGCATTTGCATTTAGATTGCCCAAGGAGAAGCTTTCATTGAAATAACTTAAATAATGAAAACAATTAATGCTTCGTAATTTAAGGCATAAAAGAGATACTTTAATTCTTATTTGCTGAAGTGAAATAAAAGAGATATTATAAGTTATAATTTCTACAAATTTTAAGGAATAAACATTGTTTTATGTCAGGCACATCGTCGTATATATCTTAGTATTTGCCTCAATAAAAACAAAGGGAAATTGCCTTTAATATTTAGAGAAAATGTTAGTAAGTCGTGAAAAAATTACAATATTTGCTGAAAGCCAAGTTAAGCGACACAAAATATTTTTCTTTGCTTAAATTTATTGTTATGGTTGTAATGAGAAGCTAGGTAAATTGTTTGTTGAGAGAGAATTGTTAGGAATGTTGTGAAAAAATGTTATTGTGAAAAATATCAAGAAGATAGAACAATATATATTGTTCCATAAAAATTGTGAGCAAGATACAACAATAGATAGTGTTAGCAAAATAGACATTTAATATTGTTAGCTATAGACTATAAACTGTAATTGTCTTTAATATAAGTTGGTCCATGCTACTTTATTCAATGGAATTCACACCAGCAACCCACATGGTGGACCCACACGGTCCACACGAGGAGGTCACGCCAAGCCTTTACCGTGAAGCACGTGTATTCGACAGAGTTTCAGAAAATGCTTTAACGTAAAACACTGCCTGGAATGAACTTCATTTTTTTGCTTTCTTCTTATACCAAAGGAATGTATCATATAGTTTAAATATTTAGATTTTAAAATACTATGGAATTAATAGCATTATGCAGTAAGCCTCTCTTACGATCCAAATCATTTAATTGGAAATATTTTGAGCTAATCATTCTTATAAAGCGAAAGAATATTATGTAAAATCTTTAAGATTAACATTGAAAGAAAACATTGAACAGGTTTATTCTCAGTACTCACGCTAATTAAAATGAACTATTCAATTAAAAAGTATAGTCATTCAACATACACTAATACAATTAAAAAGTATAGTCAATAATCATACACTATATCAATTAGTATACACTATATCAATTAAAAAGTATAGTCAATAATCATACACTAAATCAACTAGTATACACTATATCAATTAAAAAGTATAGTCAATCAACATACATTCATTAATTAAAAGGTATAGCCCATCAATATACACTTTATTGATTAAAGAGTACGGTTTGACTAGAATGAATTGCTTGCAGTGGAAATTGTTCTTAAAGCCATAGGCAAGTAGATGCCATTTTGAAGAAGATATCGACCCGAGAGTTTGAAGTCTCCCCTCTACAGTTACCCTCTGAACAATCCTCTACAGTTACCCTCTGAGCAATTCACCATAGTATGACATAATGACACTCCGTAGTATGACAGATTTTCTAGCAGAAGTAGGCATGGACACTGTATCACTTTATGTATACCATTGGTGTCATTTTGACGTCATAGTCACTAGTAGAAGTAGGCATGGACACTGTATCACTTTATGTATACCATTGGTGTCATTTTGACGTCACAGTCGCTAGTAGAAGTAGGCATGGACACTGTATCACTTTATGTATACCATTGGTGTCATTTTGACGTCATAGTCACTAGTAGAAGTAGGCATGGACACTGTATCACTTTATGTATACCATTGGTGTCATTTTGACGTCACAGTCGCTAGTAGAAGTAGGTATGGACACTGTATTACCTTCTGTATACCATTGGTGTCATTTTGACGTCATAGTCACTAGATGAAGTAGGTATGGACACTGTATCACCTTCTTTATACCATTGGTGTCATTTTGACGTCATAGTCCTAGTAGAAGAAGGTATGGGCACTGTATCACCTTCTGTATACCATTGGTGTCATTTTGACGTCATAGTCACTAGTAGAAGAAGGTATGGACACTGTATCACCTTCTGTATACCATTGGTGTCATTTTGACGTCATAGTCACTAGTTGAAGTAGGTATGGACACTGTATCACCTTCTGTATACCATTGGTGTCATTTTGACGTCATAGTCACTAGTAGAAGAAGGTATGGACACTGTATCACCTTCTGTATACCATTGGTGTCATTTTGACGTCATAGTCACTAGTTGAAGTAGGTATGGACACTGTATTACCTTCTGTATACCATTAGTGTCATTTTGACGTCATAGTCACTAGTAGAAGTAGGCATGGACACTGCATCACCTTCTGTATACCATTGGTGTCATTTTGACGTCATAGTCACTAGTAGAAGTAGGCATGGACACTGTATCACCTTCTGTATACCATTGGTGTCATTTTGACGTCAAAGTCGCTAGTAGAAGTAGGCATGGACACTGTATCACCTTCTGTATACCATTGGTGTCATTTTGACGTCAAAGTCGCTAGTAGAAGTAGGTATGGACACTGTATCACCTTCTGTATACCATTGGTGTCATTTTGACGTCATAGTCACTAGTAGAAGTAGGTATGGACACTGCGTCACCTTCTGTATACCATTGGTGTCATTTTGACGTCATAGTCACTAGTAGAAGTAGGCATGGACACTGTATCACCTTCTGTATACCATTGGTGTCATTTTGACGTCAAAGTCGCTAGTAGAAGTAGGTATGGACATAATACATGGTAAGCCTACCATTCAATCTTCCGCCTCCCTTTTCCCTCCTCATTGCCTCCCTTTCTGCCTCGTTTTCCGCCTCCTTTTCTGCCTCCCACGCCTCCCCGCCTCCTCATGATGGCCGCTTAGTCCGTTTCTTTGTCTCAAAGACTGCTATTCATCATCAAAATTGCGTCAATTTCCCTCGCCCCAAACCTCCAGACAAAAGTTTCAGTTTCCACCTCTGAAAGGAGTTTTAATTCGAACGATCTAGCAAATGGCACCACTCATGGCAAGTCGTTTGTGCCATCATGGCTAGTCATCTAGGCCATTATGCCATAATGACCTCATTGCGAACTTTCGAACAGAAAAACATGAATGCGATGCAATGTTCTTTAGAAATTCACATAATTCTTATCACTAAATTTTTGTGTGACACAAATATAAATCTAGTGGATTCCTAGTTGAAAATGTAACTTGAAATGATTCGTCATAAAATGGTGATTATTTAAATATGAACGTAAAAAAAATGTTTTTTTTTAATTTGAAATTATCCATAATAATAAAAAATTTGATTTTTTACCAACTTTGATTATGGCAACTTTTTATGGCGTAGAAGTATCTTTTTAAAGCTACAAGAGATATTTCTTCTATGTAAACTTCAAAATATTGAAAATGTTCGTTGAATTTTTTTATCCTGAATGATATAGAAAGAGAATATATTATCTAAGATTAATTTCTAAAATTTAGTTGATGAGTAAGCTTACCTACTACAACTATTGTTTATTATTTAAAACCACAAATAATGATAATTGACCCCTCCTAATCTTCTATGGCCCCACCATAACTTCCTTCCAGAGATTTTAACTCCTATACAATAATACGAAAATAAAATCTAAGATAGAATTTCTTTTAGTAAAATCGATTCTTTGGATATTCCCTTAATATCCCAGGAATAAATCCTACTTGCCCAGGTGCTTAATAATGCTACAACTGCCGCAGCCACATCCTTCCAAAGGGTGAGAGTTCCATTAGCGTCTCAGGAGCGATGTCATCTCTAGGAGTGGCCCCTAGTTCCTAGGATGCCTCTAAGAGTGGACCCTAGATCCTTAATTCCTTTTGCTAACAGGGACTAAGAGCCTGCAATCCTTCCCTCCCTTTCTGTACACAAGGAAAACCCTTTGGCTCTGATCCTAGCGAGTGAAAGAAGGATTACAACCCTGAGAAATGGAGGGAGCATCCTTCAAGCTTTTCCCTTTTTATTTTCTTCTTTCTGTCTCCTCTCGAGTAAATATTTCGGTGAGTGAATTTCAGAGGAAGATTTATCATGTGCTTTTATGCACTTTGTTTTAAAATCTATAGCTCTGTATTGATTTGTTACTTATGTTTAAATTTTAAATTGAAATTAGAATGTTGCAGAATTTTATGTAGATTTATTATCCTAATAGTGTACTTTCCGGTTAAAAATAACGGGTTATCTTCAATACCAATTTATTACCCGTTATTAGGTTACATTTAATGCATTCAATTAAAATTAAATTTTCTGCATAACCTTATTCATTTTATAGATAAAATACATTTAAAAATTGAATAAAAACAGGGAAATTTGAATATCAAGTCATTATATTCCCGTGCGTATCATAGTTACATTCTTCATGTTTAATACCCGTCGTGTAGAAGCGGACACCAAATAAATAAATACACGAGGGAAATTATTAATATAGATTTAGAAAAAAAAATTGAATCTAACAAAAATTTGAAAACCTATCGTTTTACCAATTATTTTAAGATATTTTTTATTATATTCCAGTTATCGAAGAAATATTTTAGGTGCTATTTTAATTAGAGGGACAACATTTCAAAGTAAAAACTTGAGAAATTTATCCAAAATATCTTCTTCAGTTTGTGGATTTTTTGACCGTTAGTTTGGCTCCAAAATGTCCATCCAACTCTAGACGAATGTTCTCTCTGAAAACATCCACTGTTTTCGAACTCCACATTCATCAAGATGAAAAGCTTTTCGTCCACTGGGCTAAATATGGAGGCCTATTTAATCGACCTCCGCTTCAGAAATTAGTGAATATTGGAGATCAAGCTTGTGTGCCCACAGAGCTAATTAATGACCCTGTGTGTTATCTATGGACACACCTTCACCACAATATTGTAACGCTCTGGCGACATAATTCACAATTTTCGAGGGAAGGCTTCAATATAAAGCGAATCTGTGGATAATTTTAGCATTTAGAACATAGGAAGAAGTATGTTAATATCAACATACTTTATATAAAAAAATATATTGGAAATTAAACTACTTTATAATAAAGATATCTCTGGATAATTTTAATATTTAGAGCATATAAAGAAGTACCTTATTAGGATAAATTATGAATTATCGGTCAGTTTCATATTTTCGGTCATATAAAAAAACGATATTATAATTGTTATTTAATTTTGATTTTTATTGGTATCCATGATACATGCAGGTATCAGGGATACCAACTGAAATAAAAATAAAATAACATTTGTAATATCTTTTTTTTATATGACCGAAGATATGAAACTGACCGATAATTCGTAATTTACCCTATCAACAAAATGTTAAATCTGAAGAACATTGAGCAATTCTATTCTTAAATTTATTCAAGCTAATATTTGGTACAGAGTGGAAGCACATCCAATGATGTTTGTTGGCAGATTTTTCCGTGTTTTAGCATATGGAAGCAGCTCTGTGTCTCTAAAGCTTGTTTTCATTTGTCTTTACACAAATCTTGATTACTTACGAGTACCAAAATGCAATCAGGCAAAAGCGACGCCTTATCGGATTAACAATGTTATTTGCTGCTAGTGGTGAGTGCTAGTGGTGAGTGCTGGTGGTGAGTGCTAGTGGTGAGTACTAGTGGTGAGTGCTAGTGGTGAGTGCTGGTGGTGAGTACTAGTGGTGAGTGCTAGTGGTGAGTGCTAGTGGTGAGTGCTAGTGGTGAGTGCTGGTGGTGAGTGCTAGTGGTGAGTGCTAGTGGTGAGTGCTGGTGGTGAGTGTTAGTGGTGAGTGCTGGTGGTGAGTGCTAGTGGTGAGTGCTGGTGGTGAGTGCTAGTGGTGAGTGCTAGTGCATGGTGAGTGCTGGTGGTGAGTACTAGTGGTGAGTGCTAGTGGTGAGTGCTGGTGGTGAGTACTAGTGGTGAGTGCTAGTGGTGAGTGCTGGTGGTGAGTACTAGTGGTGAGGGCTAGTGGTGAGTGCTAGTGATGAGTGCTGGTGGTGAGTACTAGTGGTGAGTGCTAGTGGTGAGTGCTGGTGATGAGTACTAGTGGTGAGGGCTAGTGGTGAGTGCTGGTGGTGAGGGCTAGTGGTGAGTGCTGGTGGTGAGTGTTAGTGGTGAGTGCTGGTGGTGAGTGCTGGTGGTGAGTGCTAGTGGTGAGTGCTAGTGGTGAGTGCTGGTGGTGAGTGCTAGTGGTGAGTGCTAGTGGTGAGTGCTAGTGGTGATTGTTAGTGGTGAGTGCTAGTGGTGAGTGCTAGTGGTGAGTGCTGGTGGTGAGTGCTAGTGGTGAGTGCTAGTGGTGAGTGCTAGTGGTGATTGTTAGTCAGTTTTGAATTGTTCCTTTAATTATAATTACATATTTTCTTGCAAGTTTTAAATATATTTTATAATCAATGTTTACATTTTTATAAACTAAAATAATTTACATTGGTGTTCATAATTCACATCGGTAAATACGTTTAAAAGTACGTAATAACACAATCACTATATTTCATTTGTTGTCCGTTAGTAGAAGTATCTTGCAATAGTTACCATAGAACACGTAGTATCTTATTATCAATAGAAGTATCATACAACAGAAAACCATTAATGTTCCATAGACTCATAGAGTATCTTATTGATGAAAGGCCTGACTAGTTGACCAACATTCTTTGGATGTAGAACCTGTTGAAGGCGCATAATATTATTGCATTCCAACCTACCGAACTATTATACCATTTGCATGCGCAATGCTATGTGCATTGCTTTTATCTTGCGCCTGTTGCATTGTCTTGCTTCTCTTTTTTTTAGTTGGTGCATTTATTGAACATAATAATGAATAGATAGTGAATGAAGTAGCTTGCTTCTCGCAGATAGGAATTATAGGTATAATGAAATGTTGAGTAAAGAAATAAATAAATGGGATGAGTTCAAATATGGGACAATTTTCAATATATATTTACTAATATAATGATAATTTAGTAACGAATCATAAAGAAAAATTAGTATTGAAATTTACCTAGTCAAAAATAAATAACAAACAAAAATGATAAAAATTAAATAAAGTTGAATGAAACTGATTGATATTGTAATTAACTTTATTTCCATTTTTTGTGCACTAAAATATGGTGGTTAGAACCAATGCACATGATCATTATATAAACTTAAATAGCTTGAATAAAAATATCAGAAAGTCAGTGCTTAAGTTCTTTCTTTTATTCCAAAGCATTTCACAATAGTTTGTGTGAATGGACGGTAAAGGATCTACCAACCATTGGTTGCAGGAAGGTTAGTTTTTTGGTATTTGGGTATGGATGGTCAGTTGCAAGCAGTTCAACTAGTATAGTGAAGGCAACTACCAGACAACGGTGACTGAACTAGCTAATGGTGACTGAACTAGCTAAAGGTGACTGAACTAGCTAAAGGTGACTGAACTAGCTAAAGGTGACTGAACTAGCTAAAGGTTACTGAACTAGCTAAAGGTGACTGAACTAGCTAATGGTGACTGAACTAGCTAAAGGTGACTGAACTAGCTAAAGGTGACTGAACTAGCTAAAGGTGACTGAACTAGCTAAAGGTGACTGAACTAGCTAAAGGTGACTGAACTAGCTAAAGGTGACTGAACTAGCTAAAGGTGACTGAACTAGCTAAAGGTGACTGAACTAGCTAAAGGTTACTGAACTAGCTAAAGGTGACTGAACTAGCTAAAGGTGACTGAACTAGCTAAAGGTGACTGAACTAGCTAAAGGTGACTGAACTAGCTAAAGGTGACTGAACTAGCTAAAGGTGACTGAACTAGCTAAAGGTGACTGAACTAGCTAAAGGTGACTGAACTAGCCATTGGTGACTGAACTAGCTAAAGGTGACTGAACTAGCTAAAGGTGACTGAACTAGCTAAAGGTGACTGAACTAGCTAAAGGTGACTGAACTAGCCATTGGTGACTGAACTAGCTAAAGGTTACTGAACTAGCTAAAGGTGACTGAACTAGCTAAAGGTGACTGAACTAGCCATTGGTGACTGAACTAGCTAAAGGTTACTGAACTAGCTAAAGGTGACTGAACTAGCTAATGGTGACTGAATTAGCTAATGGTGACTGAACTAGACATTGGTGACTGAACTAGCTAAAGGTGACTGAACTAGCTAAAGGTGACTGAACTAGCTAATGGTGACTGAAATAGCTAAAGGTGACTGAACTAGCCATTGGTGACTGAACTAGCTAATGGTGACTGAACTAGCCATTGGTGACTGAACTAGCTAATGGTGACTGAACTAGCCATTGGTGACTGAACTAGCTTATGGTGACTGAACTAGCTAAAGGTGACTGAACTACCAGCTAATGGTGACTTAACTACCAGCTAATGGTGACTGAACTATCAGCTAATGGTGACTGAACTACCAGCTAATGGTGACTTAACTACCAGCTAATGGTGACTGAACTACCAGCTAATGGTGACTGAACTACCAGCTAATGGTGACTGAACTACCAGCTATGTATTTAATTAATTCTCAAGTGATAATTTTATTGTCATTTTTTTTAATTTTCCCTTCTTGATCATTTGTAAAATTTTCTCTTTGATTAAATAAGAAATAAGAGAAGTAACTCAATCTTTATATTTGTAACTAAGAGCAGAGAAAATAGAGGAGCTCTGAGTAGCTTTACTGCATACATGTGCTTAGATATTTCTAACTTACTAATAAAATTATGTGATAGTAGTGATGAAACTGTGATATTTTTCAAGGAGTAGCTTTTCTGCATCCATACGCTTGAAAAATTGTCATTACCATTTTTGTTAAGGTAAGTGATAATATTTATTTATTAGCTATACCTATTTTCTTATTTTATTAAATATCGAGCACGTTATATATCAAAAAAAGTAGCACAATCATTTTCCAGATCAAACAAATATATTTTGTTAAACTGGATAGTAATTAAAAGTTGAAATAAAACAAATTTTTCATATTCAAAACAAGTGTTTTTAACCTCATTAAAAATCAATATATTTTCAAAATATAAAAATAACAAAGATAAAAAACTAACAATAACGAACAACCATTGGAAACAACCCAATAAACAACTCTTAGAACAAAACAATCCTAACAATAAACAACCATTGTGTACAGCCGTTAGAACAATTACAACCATAGGAAACAACCTTAGAAACGAACAACCATTGGAATAAACCTAACAAAAAACATGCAATAAAATAACCTAAAAAACAAATAACAACCACTGAAAACAACCCTAACAACAATACACAACTCTCTCTTTACACCGAAGTTGTTTTCCGACAGTTCACAAATCACCTAAACTGTTTTTTAATATTAATATACACCAATATAATATACTTATAATAATTATGTTATATATACTTAACTATAACCTATGTTACAGTTCAATAAAGTATCGATACCACTTTTTAGAAATGCTTTTATTATAAATAAAAATATTTTGAATAAATATTTTTTCTGATATATTTAAAAAAAAACCAAAGCATATTAAAATTTTCTTATAATTACTAATAATAACAATCGAAAATATATTACTAATACTCTTTTTAAATTAGCAAGTCAATTTTTGTTTTATATTCAAGAAGGAATTAGTTCGTATTTAAAGCATACGAAGAAGGATAATATTAAATAGATGATCATTAAAAATGCGTATGCAAGTAATCGCGCTTGATGAAAAAATTATTATTTAATTAAGTAAATTAATATTTAGAACTGTAATACAGTGTTAAACCACAAGTGAGTAATACGTATCTGTGGTTAGAAATGAATATCTTACCATAAGTATATCTCTTAAGTATAAAATATTATTTAGTATTTAAAAAGTTAAAATTTAAGTAAACTTAATTATTCCAAGAAAGTTAATTTTTTTTAAATCCCAATAATATAAATTAGTTTTGAAATTTATTTACCTTCCTATAACATTTCTAAATCGTGTGACCTATTTAAATGTAAAGTTTTAATTCCACACAGTAAATTACAACAGTTCACATTTATAGCAATGCGATGTTTTCACGTACAGATGCAAAATGGCGGCGAATGTTACCGGCGAGTTGACAGAGGCGGAAACACTCTAACAGTTGATGTCTACTTGTCTTCTAATGAAAATAAATACTTTACATTATTCAATTAATTCAGAAAAAGACAGTTGAATTCAAAATCTATTTTCGTTAAACTATATTTGTAATATTTAATTCAAAATGGAACACTTTCTAGAGAAACAAATATAAGGAGGAGAAAATGTTATGTATATCTATATATGTTCTATATATGTTCTATATATGTTCTATATATGTTCTATATATGTAACTATAGTATAACCATCATGTATCTATATAGTTGCTACTTTTATCAATTAAAGTTTAATATTTATAATAATAGTGAAACAAATTTTTTTCTGTTTATCATACAAATAATTTGGTATCAAAATAATAACAAATTTCACTCATTTGCATTTCACTAATCTATGAACAATTTTTAAATACAATTAATATACTAGACACACATATATATGAATAAATAAATATAATATACTGTCATTTTAAGTTTAAGTTAATAGAATTTTAATTTTAAGTACACCACTGAAAGACAACTGGAATATGAATAGAAATTACAGGACATTCTTGCCTTCTTGCAGAAATTAATAATAAAAATATTATAGTTTGAATCCGAATTCAATACTAAGTAATTGATCTATTTTTGTTGTTTGGTAGAAGCATCTTGTTGTAAAACAACCAACAATGTTGTAAATGAAGTATGCAGTGAAGATTTAAAACAACCACCAATGTTGTAAAATATATACGTACATTGAAGATGAACATATATATATATATATTTATTTAGTTTCATTACTCATTATTGCAGTAAATAAATTCTGCAAAGTATATAACCAGAGAAAATTTCACAACTCAAAAACATCCATCATCATACAGTCAACTGTGCAGTCAATGGCGCTGTCTCTTTGCATTGGCTATCTATATTAAAGTATTTTGTGACTATATGCTTTTAAAATCATAGATCTTTAGAATACAGTAGAGGAAAGTAAATGAAATGATATCGAATACTACATACCGTCGTTTTAGAACAATCCAATACTGTTTAATTCTCTCCATCTGTAATACTTTGGGATCTATGATTTTGAAAGAATATTGTCACAACCCTAGTTATCACCCTCAAATTCATGGTGAACAGCTATTAAATTATATATATAATCTAATTCTAATATTTTATTATCATGTACAATATTAAAAAAAAAAACTTTCAATGATGGTTTAACATTTTTATGCTTTCTAAACAGTGTGAATTTATTGCAGTAAAATTCTCCATACAATCAAACATTTGCGTCTTAGCATCGCGTTCAAGTCAGTCTTTGTACTTGAAATAAAAATACATTTTTAGATTTAAATGAACAGGTCGCGTGTTGAACCTTTCTTGGGAGTTTACTATTTCGTACTTTCTTATTGGTAGCTTTTATTGAAATGTTTTTTAACATTTTCTTTCTATGAATGTTCAATGGGGTTAGAAAACCCTTTATTAATGTAGAGCATCAATGAAATATCGGTACTAGTCAGAAATATTATTTGTGATGCTATTTTTTCCTTTGTTTTATTTTAAATTGATTGAAAATAATCGATGCTATTAATGATGAATTTTACTATATAATTCTTCTTTTCTTCCCATATGAAGGAAATAAAAAAATGAAGAATATGAATTCTGTGTGGCTACAGGGATGATAAGAAATCGAAAGGAAAAAGAATTCAGTGTCCTTTGTCTTCTTCTATTTTTATCGAAATATCTTTGCCGAATTCCATTCTTCAATTCCAATGGGAACGCATTCCTACAGAGCATATCTGGAAGAGATTGATAAGGAATATTCCAACAGGAATACGCGTCAAACAAGATATGGCATTTGAAAGCGAGCTCTAGAATTTCAAGGAAAATTGATCTAAAATATGTATAGGAAATGAATGTTAAAAAATAGAAGTACATTTAATAAAAATCAAATACTGTAAAAAATAGAAGTACATTAAATAAAAATCAAATACTGTGAAAAAATATAAAATATAATTATTCAAAATTATTTATATTTTATAGGTATATTCAAATTGAAAATTCCTTAAGTAATAAGTACGTTAAAACAGCTTAAATATTTAAAGTTTTAAAAAAGCTCTTAATTTTAATCGACTTCAACCCCAAAATAAAAAGACTAAATTACTTCGCAGCTCAACCGGAAAATTGACATCGGATGTTTGAAAAAAGAATTTCAGCATCGGTGGAATTAGTTTGCTTCGTATGGCTACCAACATCAGTTAGATGATTTTTTTCTATTTTAACTAACAAAAAAGTGAGAAAAATGGATAAACTTCTATAAAATGTGATATTAAATCCTTTACTTTATTTACAACTATTAGTGGTTGTTTTAACACTTCACTGTATACGTTATTTACAACTATGGTGGTTGTTTTACAAAAATTCCTTTCACCAAACAACAAAATAAAACATTAATTGATTATAAAATATGAATTTAAACTATAATTTTTCATCATCTTCAATATTGACTCATTATGAAAATATTTTATGCAAGAACTTAGCGGAATGTAAATTTTATTCATATTCCAATTATTTAAGAATTCGAACATAATAACATAAATTAGCAATAAATAGCACTTTTTTCTTATATTTTGTTTGATAACATTTCTTCGAGATAATAATACTAAATACGACAGGTTTATAAAAACATTTGTAATCAAATTATATCAAATTCAGTGTATATATTCTACTTTTAATATTTATATGTCTAACGTAAGACTATTATTAATATGAAATAAATTGAATAAACATGATAAATATTAACGATGTTGACTATTTAAATTTTTAATAAATTAATATCATTTTTGTGTTAAAAGCCTTTACAAGCTCAGTGACGGCCTAGCTATGGTCGGCCTACATTTCCTAAACATGTTTATAGAATTGTGATATACATATTGTCAAAATTTACAATCCCCATTTAAATTCACAGTACACGGTGTACACCATGTATGTAGTGTACTGATGCACCGTGTACCAATTCACTATAACAACATACATCAATCTTTCATCACCAGAATTCATTTAGCAAGAATAAATTCACTAAACTCTTCGATATATTATCAGATGTTTCTAATTTGGTCGGAGCAATGAACAGCTCTAGGAGCGTTGTATCAGTACCATTCTGTACGATGCTTAACTAAAGGCATGTACCATCACGCTACCAAAGCCACACAGGTTGTTGTGCAACCGATGGTACCTCCAGAGACTATCATTTGTACTTGTCTGCATTGAACATGGGCCAGAATTAGTTCGAGCGAACAGTCTAATGCTGCCTTGATGCTCATATCATTCTGATACTGAATGGTAGCATTCTGATACAGAATGGTAGCATTCTGTATCAGAGTGATACACAGAGACATCCAAATGATACCATTCTGTATCAGAGTGATACACAGAGACATCCCAATGATACCATTCTGTATCAGAGTGATACACAGAGACATCCCAATGATACCATTCTGTATCAGAGTGATACACAGAGACATCCCAATGATACCATTCTGTATCTGAATGATATCATTCTGATACAAAATGATACCATTCTGTATCAGAATGCTACCATTCTGTATCAGAGTGATACACAGAGACATCCCAATGATACCATCCTGTATCATAATAATGCCACCGTATCAGTCAATTCAAGCGAAAAGAACAACAAGCGATAGCATTGATAAGAAATGCATTTGATGTTCACTTTCCCCATTGTTTGAAATTCTTATCAATTGAATAACACAATAGATGTTTTTTTTGAAGAAATTGATATAGGTCTAATAATAAATAATTTTCAGAGCTGTAATTGACATTAATTTTAATTAATATTATTTAATTTTATACTGGAGATATAGTATCTATTACGAATTAACATAACAATTTGTTTATTTTTTTCAATTTATATTATCATAGTTTTAGGGTAAGTTTCGAATTATCGGTCAGTACTACATCTTCGTCAGTACTATAAGAAAAAACAATATAAAAATTGTTATTATTACACAGTGCTATCTAATACTTCTGCAAACCCGGGTTTGCAGAAGTATTAGATAGCACTGTGTAATAATAACAATTTTTATATTGTTTTTTCTTATATGACCGAAGATGTAGTACTGACCGATAATTCGTACCTTACCCTAGTTTTATTTCACCCTTTCATTTAATTTTTCAAATAACAATACTTTTTATTTTAAATTCATCCGAAAAATATTCAAAATGATATTACAATTAATTTCTGTTCACCAAATAACTAAATTAACTAAATATTTAATTTAACACATTGCTTTCGATCTATTATTAATGAACAATAAATAACAATAAATGCTGTGTAGTGCAAGTTACGAATTATTGGTCGGTTTCACATCTTCGGGCAAATAAGAAGAAACGATAAAAATCATGTAATTATTATTCTATCCTCTTTTTCTTTTCCGAAGATGTGAAACCGACCAATAATTCGTAACCTACCTTATCTACAATTTAGCGTTTCCCCTAACATATTCTATGTGTCGATACCTCAGATAACTTCAAAGGGTTTGGAAATGATTTCCAAACCCCCAAAGTACACAAAATACACCCCCCTACTCCACCCCCACTAAACCCCCTCCTCCACCTCTCCCATTCCATCTTCTTCCATCGCTTCCAATTACAAAGGACTTTTAAGTAGATGGACCAAGGAGAGAAACGAGAATTTTAAAGTCTTCAGGCCCCATTCCACCTCCCCCTCTCTTCCCCAACTCTTCACCCCCAATCTCGATCTTCAGGAGTGGGGGGATTGCATCCAAGATGGGGGAACATATTGGCATTTGATGCTAGGGTAAGTTACCAATTGTTGGTCGGTTTCACATATTCGGTAATGTAAAAAAAAAATGTAATTCTAATTATTAATATAGTATTTTCTTATATGACCGAAGACGTGAAAACGACCGATAATCTGTAACTTATCATACACAATTATGGATTGATTCCTCTGTTATTAATTGATATTTATTTTAAATTATAACACGTCAGACTGTTTATATTTTTACTTATTACCGCTAAAAAGAGCATTTTAATTTAACATAATTAAGAAAGAGCTTAAGCTGTATTCATAGCAAGAAGGAATTTTTCCTAGGATACTAATAGAATATCCCAGAAAATAAGGATTTATTCCTGGGATAAGAGAATATCCAGGGCAAATAGGATTTATTCCTGGGATATTAAGAGAATATCCCAGATAATAAGGATTTATTCCTGGGATACTAAAAGAATATCCAAGGCAAGAATGATTTATTCCTGGGATATTAAGGGAATATCCCAGGCAAGAATGATTTATTCCTGGGATATTCTCTTAATATCCTAGGAATAAATCCTTCTTGCCCGGGACCCCAGTATAAAATTATTGCGTCTGCTTTATTACTCACAATTTATCTACTGAAATAAACTGTTTTTACTCAAACTTTTTATATCTTTCATTTCACTGAGTGAAGTGTGCTATCTGAAACAACATGTGAGTACTTTGCAAGTCATATTGCAAGTCACATTTTATGTCACATTGTAAGTCACACTGTAAGTCACATTTTAAATCACATTTTAAGTCACATTGTAAGACACACTGCATGTCACATCACTGACTGTGTTGCAAATAGCACACTACTAACATCTCATAAAGTGTCTATCTGTTACAGTGTTATAATATTGATAATGATTATTGAAAGTACCTATATACCAGTGTTATAACACTGTGTCACATTGGTAAAAAATGGAGGTGAAACGTAGGACATGCTTTACTCGAAATATTAAACAATATTATGAAAATTTAATATTATTATTAAACAATATCTTAGCAAAATATTATTGCATAATAATATTCATACATAAATTTGTCTCTAAATAATATTAGTACGGAACATTAGTTCGTTTTATTAGTACGTAATACAACAATTATTATTTGGAGTGTTAATTAATCATGAGAAATATCCTGAAGAGTATATTGATTAGAAGTGAAAGCAGTTGAAAATGGAAGAAGAAATTAGCTTAGATATTTTAAAGCCTTCTCTGTCTATTGATGATATTAATTAACACTTCAATTAGTAATAATTATGTAATGACTAGTTTTGACATTAAGTCACTTTTTACAAATAATATTGAATATTATTACGTAATATTAAATAATTGTAATATTAAAATATTATGTAATATTAAATAATTGTAAAATATTTACTCATAATATTAAAACCATTTACTCGTAATATTAAATAATATTTACTCGTAATATTAAATAATATTCACTCGTAATATTAAATAATATTTACTCGTAATATTAAATAATATTTACTCGTAATTTTAAATAATATTTACTCGTAATATTAAATAATATTTACTCGTAATATTAAATAATATTTACTCGTAATATTAAATAATATTTACCTGTAATATTAAAACAATTTACTTGTAATATTAAATAATATTTACTCGTATTATTAAAAATATTTACTCGTAATGTTGAATAATATTTACTCGTAATATTAAATAATATTTACTCGTAATATTAAATAATATTGACTCGTAATCATAAATAATATTTACTTGTAATATTAAAACAATTTACTTGTAATATTAAATAATATTTACTCGTATTATTAATAATATTTACTCGAAATGTTGAATAATATTTACTCGTAATATTAAATAATATTTACTCGTAATATTAAATAATATTTACTTGTAATATTAAATAATATTTACTTGTAATATTAAAACAATTTACTTGTAATATTAAATTATATTTATTTGTAATATTAAATTATATTTACCTGTAATGTTAATATTATCAATGCAATGATATATTATTCCAATAAAGATACAAGAATTATTATCTATTAATCTGTCAATTCATTTATTCTGCAGTAAATAATAATTATTTTTAATTAAATACTCTGATTTTAGCAATTATTCCTTTAAATGAAATAATGTTCTCAAATACCATAGACTAATTTCTATTTTTTATTGATATCTTCATTCCATTGATATATGCTCATATATCAATGTTTAAGCTTGAAATTTTTTAAATTAATATTATAAATTAAATTTAAAAATGTGTATAGCTATGAAAGGCAACTATTCTGAAAATTATTGAAATCTATTAAACTTCTATGAGTTTAATTGACGTTACTTATTTCTTCATTATTGAACAAATACTTATTTTTATATAAAAAAATATTATTTGTTGATTATTTCATGTCAATTTATCTGTCACACACAATAATCTAAATAATTATTGAGAATTCATTATGATAATTTACTAAGGAGGAGAAATACATGAGTCTACCTGAAATAGAGAATTTTTTTACAGTTTTCTATGATGAGCCGCAAGAGCGTTCACGTCAGCTTTCTATTTCCCCGTCATTGTCAGTTGCATGGCTGATGAAAAACTTGTAGTACATGTAAATGAACGGCTATAAAAGCATTGAATAAATCACATCAATTGACTGATTATTGATTAATATTTTGTAGGGAATTATTTTAAACCTACGTAGAGACTTGTGAGAAATATTCATTTAAGTTTTTAAAATAGTCACAATCAAAATTGAATATTGAATATGAGTAATTAATATATGAGATTATATATGTAATTCAATTCATTTTATCTACATCTTTATTTATTAGTTGATAATTTAAAGTGTGTAATTATTTTTATTGGGAATAAACTATATATTTAATTTTCATTCACTAATAAAATGTTCATCTTTCAGTACATTTGTGAAAAAAATTAGAGTAGATATATTAATATCGTATTGAATAAGATTATTTATAATGTTATCCATAAAATCTGCATTTACACTTGTAAATGAAATAATGTTAATGAAATAACATGTAAATGAAATAAGGAAGCAATTATTACTAATATGAACAAAAATATTTGGAACTATCACTTGTAAATGAAATAATGTAGATAGAATAGAATTAATAGAAATAATGAAATAATGTAGATAGATTAGAATTAATAGAAATAATGAAATAATGTAGATAGATTAGAATTGATAGAAATAATGAAATAATTATTCATAATGTTAACTGAGATATCAGCAATATAACATGAAAATGAAATGATGTAAATGAAATAATGTTCTCAACTACCGTAGATTACATTATTTTCTTCACTGAACTTAAAAATGCTTGAATAAAGATTTAAGGTATTTCTGTTATTGAGAGAAACAATTTTAAAAAGTATTATTACAATTAAATCCAAAGAATAGATAATAGTTAGCAATGATGTTAGTTAGCAATTATCATCTTACTTTACATCAATTTAATGTAGTTATTATATAAAAGACATATAAATTTCATTATTAGCTCTGAATATACATTACTAATTTTCGTTTTTTAAATTGGTATAAATTCTAAAATAAAATAACTGAATTTCTAGAAACCAAAATACGTTTCCTTAGAGTTTGAGTAGAATATTTAGATTTGCTTGATCTTGCAAATGATATAAACATTTTAGTTTAACATTTAATTATCCTTAATTTATTTCTATGGAAAAGTTATGTACTTTTAAACTAATTCTGTTTTAAATAATATGCAATAGATTATTAAGCTTTCAGAGTAGTATAACCATTAATTATCTATCATTCCCGGATTTAATTAAGTTATACATTTTAAGGTGTACTTCTAATGATAGTTAATACAAACTATTTACAATCTCTGTATTTAAACATACTCACTATATGCTATAATTATATTATCTTCATTATTCAATTAATTACTTTAGTTAAACTCGTAACTTTAGGGTAAGTTACGAGTTATCGAACAGTTCCACATTTTCGATCATATAAGAAAAAATTGTATAATAAAAATTAAAAATGAACTATAAATATTTCTTTTTCTGATATGATCGAAAATGTGCAACTGTCCGATAAGTCGGGACTTACACTAAGAACCAATATTATGGTAATTTTTTCAATTCATTAACTTAATAGGAAATAAAACTAGAGGGAATAGAGAGAGTGGGGGGGTGGAGAGCTTTGTGAGGGAGAATTTAGTGAAGTGGAGGGAGTTGGAGGGAGTGTAATGGGGGAGTGGGGGAGGTACTTTAGAGAGGGGTATCTTTTTAGGGGTAGAAAGGAGAGGGAGGTGGGCGAGGGTGGATGGGATTACGCGTTAATGGAGAGAAATTGGAGAGAATGGAGAGGGAGAAGGGAGAGGGGAATAGGGATAGGGGGAGAAGGAGAAGGGAGAGAGGAATAGGAATAGGGGGAGAATAGAGAGAGAGAGAGAAAATTTACTATAGGAAGTGGATATAATTGAATTTTTTTTATCACGACTTAATTAATATTTCATTTGTAGAAAAATCAAAACAAATGTTATTAAATAATTAGAATGTCCGATAAATAACAGGGTAAGTTACGAATTATCGGTCAGTACTACATTTTCGGTCATATGAGAAAAAACAATATAAAAATTATTATTATTACCCAGTGCTATCTAATAAAAATTTATTATATTGTTTTTTCTTATATGACCGAAGATGCAGTACTGACCGATAATTCGTAACTTACTCTATATGAAATATATTTAGGATAAAAAAATAGAAGAAATATGAATCGGGAAATTTCTTTTAGATTATATTTAGGTAGGTTGAATATCATTTGAAAGAATGAAAATTAAATCACAGTAATATATCTGTGAAGAAAATTTTAAACCAAATTTTACTCCCTCACTAGTGTCTAGGGTAAGTTCTTAATTATCGGTCAGTTCCCCATTTTCGGACACGTAAGAAAAGATGGTACTATAATAATTATTTAATTTTTCAATTGGTATCCATGATACCTGCAGGTATCATGGATACCAATTAAAATTAATATAAAACAACAATTATAATCTCGTTTTTTCTTATATGACCGACGATGTGAAACTGACCGACAAACAGAGTGTAGCGTATTGATATAACTAATTTTACTTTGTAATTCCTTTGTATTGATACAATGGGCATACTTACTTTGTCACCCCATCTTCCTGATCCTTTATACGTGTCATATTATTCTTTATCTTTATCTTTACTTATCAAAGATTAGAGAAAAGTAATCTTTAAAATATATTACTCTTGATATTAAGTATAAATATTATTGAGTATGATATTCATTATCCTCATTATTGAATATGATAATCATTATTGATATTGTTATTTTGCCATTATTATAATACGAATAATTTATCTTAATATAAATTAGACTTGCCTGTTAAGAATAACGTGTTCTCAATAGTATAAATATTTGTAACTAGTGTACTTGCCTGTTAAGAATAACGTGTTCTCAATAGTATCAATATTTGTAACTAGTGTACTTGCCTGTTAAGAGTAACGTGTTCTCAATAGTATAAATATTTGTAACTAGTGTACTTGCCTGTTAAGAATAACGTGTTCTCAATAGTATAAATATTTGTAACTAGTGTACTTGCCCGTTAAGAATAACGTGTTCTCAGTAGCATCAACATTTGTAACTAGTGTACTTGCCCGTTAAGAATAACGTGTTCACAATAGTATCAATATTTGTAACTAGTGTACTTGCCTGTTAAGAATAACTTGTTCTCAATAGTATCAATATTTGTAACTAGTATACTTGCCTGTTAAGAATAATGTGTTCTCAATAGTATCAATATTTGTAACTAGTGTACTTGCCCGTTAAGAATAACGTGTTCACAATAGTATCAATATTTGTAACTAGTGTACTTGCCCGTTAAGAATAACGTGTTCACAATAGTATCAATATTTGTAACTAGTGTACTTGCCCGTTAAGAATAACGTGTTCTCAATAGCATCAATATTTGTAACTAGTGTACTTGCCCGTTAAGAATAACGTGTTCTCAATAGTATCAATATTTGTAACTAGTGTACTTGCCTGTTAAGAGTAACGTGTTCTCAATAGTATAAATATTTGTAACTAGTGTACTTGCCTGTTAAGAATAACGTGTTCTCAATAGTATAAATATTTGTAACTAGTGTACTTGCCCGTTAAGAATAACGTGTTCTCAGTAGCATCAACATTTGTAACTAGTGTACTTGCCCGTTAAGAATAACGTGTTCACAATAGTATCAATATTTGTAACTAGTGTACTTGCCTGTTAAGAATAACTTGTTCTCAATAGTATCAATATTTGTAACTAGTATACTTGCCTGTTAAGAATAACGTGTTCTCAATAGTATCAATATTTGTAACTAGTGTACTTGCCCGTTAAGAATAACGTGTTCTCAGTGGCATCAACATTTGTAACTAGTGTACTTGCCCGTTAAGAATAACGTGTTCACAATAGTATCAATATTTGTAACTAGTGTACTTGCCCGTTAAGAATAACGTGTTCACAATAGTATCAATATTTGTAACTAGTGTACTTGCCCGTTAAGAATAACGTGTTCTCAATAGCATCAATATTTGTAACTAGTGTACTTGCCCGTTAAGAATAACGTGTTCTCAATAGTATCAATATTTGTAACTAGTGTACTTGCCCGTTAAGAATAACGTGTTCTCAATAGTATCAATATTTGTAACTAGTGTACTTGCCCGTTAAGAATAACGTGTTCTCAGTAGCATCAACATTTGTAACTAGTGTACTTGCCCGTTAAGAATAACGTGTTCTCAATAGTATAAATATTTGTAACTACTGTCCTTGCCTGTTAAGAATAACGTGTACTCAATAGTATCAATATTTGTAACTAGTGTACTTGCCCGTTAAGAATAACGTATTCTCAATAATATACGTGTTATCAACAGTATCAATATTTGTAACTAGTGAACTTGCCCGTTAAGAATAGCGTGTTCATAATAGTATCAATATTTGTAACTAGTGTTCTTGCCCGTTAAGAATAACGTGTTCTCAATAGTATCAATATTTGTAACTAGTGTACTTGCCCGTTAAGAATAACGTGTTCTCAATAGTATCAATATTTGTAACTAGTGTACTTGCCTGTTAAGAGTAACGTGTTCTCAATAGTATAAATATTTGTAACTAGTGTACTTGCCTGTTAAGAATAACGTGTTCTCAATAGTATAAATATTTGTAACTAGTGTACTTGCCCGTTAAGAATAACGTGTTCTCAGTAGCATCAACATTTGTAACTAGTGTACTTGCCCGTTAAGAATAACGTGTTCACAATAGTATCAATATTTGTAACTAGTGTACTTGCCTGTTAAGAATAACTTGTTCTCAATAGTATCAATATTTGTAACTAGTATACTTGCCTGTTAAGAATAACGTGTTCTCAATAGTATCAATATTTGTAACTAGTGTACTTGCCCGTTAAGAATAACGTGTTCTCAGTGGCATCAACATTTGTAACTAGTGTACTTGCCCGTTAAGAATAACGTGTTCACAATAGTATCAATATTTGTAACTAGTGTACTTGCCCGTTAAGAATAACGTGTTCACAATAGTATCAATATTTGTAACTAGTGTACTTGCCCGTTAAGAATAACGTGTTCTCAATAGCATCAATATTTGTAACTAGTGTACTTGCCCGTTAAGAATAACGTGTTCTCAATAGTATCAATATTTGTAACTAGTGTACTTGCCCGTTAAGAATAACGTGTTCTCAATAGTATCAATATTTGTAACTAGTGTACTTGCCCGTTAAGAATAACGTGTTCTCAGTAGCATCAACATTTGTAACTAGTGTACTTGCCCGTTAAGAATAACGTGTTCTCAATAGTATAAATATTTGTAACTACTGTCCTTGCCTGTTAAGAATAACGTGTACTCAATAGTATCAATATTTGTAACTAGTGTACTTGCCCGTTAAGAATAACGTATTCTCAATAATATACGTGTTATCAACAGTATCAATATTTGTAACTAGTGAACTTGCCCGTTAAGAATAGCGTGTTCATAATAGTATCAATATTTGTAACTAGTGTTCTTGCCCGTTAAGAATAACGTGTTCTCAATAGTATCAATATTTGTAACTAGTGTTCTTGCCCGTTAAGAATAACGTGTTCTCAATAGTATCAATATTTGTAACTAGTGTACTTACCCATTAAGAATAGCGTGTTCATAATAGTATCAATATTTGTAACTAGTGTACTTGCCCGTTAAGAATAACGTGTTCATAATAGTTTTTTTTTTTTTCGTAGTTTAACTATCCACACTCTTGTCCGTGTCCTCAGATTTCGCTAAAATTATAAATTGAATAAATACAATAATATTATATCATAGATAATATAAATTTAATGACGAAAGTTGTAAAGAGTTTATAATAACCTGTAGATTGTGAATAAGTTGAAATTAGTTAATGAAATAATTATTTATATTCACATTAATTTTTCCATTCTTAAATGATTGAAAATATAATTAACATTACTTATTTCTATTGAAATACATTTTTCTAAGCTTCAACAGAAAGTTGAGAGTTGAATTGACTGTAGACGTTGCCTCTATTTCAACAAAGTGGCCTATCGGAATAATGCAGCTGAACTGTATTGCTACCAATGCATTCTGTTAACTGCAATTAGGAGGATAAAAATGCACTCTAAGCATGCATAGAAATCATTTCTTTGATTTGGTTGGAGTGGCGAGAAGTAGGTCCAGTACGCCAAACTGAAGAGTAAAGCTTGAAGAGTAAAGCTGTCCAAGCAGCTGTGTAAAGTAAAGCCACAGAACTCGTAGCTGTGCTTTGCCCATTCACTAGCTTACCGAAAACATGTTTGGACGGCCGAAAACCCGTTATGATGCAATGGTCAGTATTTAGTGGCCTGGGCAGGCATCATTCGAAAGCAGAACTAGTTACGCCAACTCTGTCGAAATCATTTGTATGAAACTTGCTTAGTGAGGTTGCTACAAAGAGAGTCACTGTACTCCTGTTTATTTTCCAATAATCTTTCATAAAAAGTAACTTGGTTGGACTTTTCCGTCAGTTGTTGTACGTAACTCGTGCTGATACGTGTGCTAGACATGTTTTAAAAGAAACGTGAAGAGTAAATCCTGACCATTCTTATACCAGGTAAGAAAGATTTATTCCTGGGATATTAAGGGAATATCCCAGGCAAGAAGGATTTATTCTTGGTATAGTCCTTAAATATCCCAGGAACAAAACCTTCTTGTCTGAATTCTTCACAGAGTTACTACAAATATTTCCATCTATTGATAGCAGTAGTTATTATATTCTAAGACCAGGTTTCAATTATTGAACACACTAACAAAAAGAGGCCTAAGGAACGGACAGACAATCAAGCATGGACAAAACGCTCGCCAAACACACCAAGCTATCCTTTCAGCGCGTTCTCCATGCCTATAAAAAGCAATTGAAATAGTGTAAACCTGTTGAGGGACAGGACCATTTTTTAGACTGGTCCTATGTTGCAAAAGATGCCCATTGAAGGGTAGACTATGCATTTGCTACCTAGAACCTTTTGACCAGTGTCCAGTACAATGCTTATACCATATGCAGTATCAGATGCAGCCTATGCACTAGGGTATGCACTCAGTGCAGTTTCAACATCTACAGTGAACATATCAACATCTACAGTGAACACTCTTCTTGTAAGTACATTCTATTATTTAATCTATATTTCTTATGATATTTTTTTCCGGTTCAATTTTATGTAACTAATTATATCGTTGCCAATTTTTAATGAATTTTTCATCTAAATAATTTTTTATTTAAATTAGCGTAAATTAAAGTAAACCAACTACTGTGACACGCTCTATAAAACTGTCAGTATATTTATATTATAAGCAAATAATGTACGAAATTGCGTAACGGTCAGAATTACATAATTTACCCCTGAATAACAGACTATTAAGCAATGAAACTAAACATATCAAGTATGCTATTCATTTATTAATTATTCCATAAATAACTTCATTCATTTATTTGTTACCTCATCAATCTTTAATTAATTATAACCTGTTAAATAATTAAGTATTTGCCCCTCTTCATATCATTTAAAAGTGACTATTATTATAATAATGCTGTTAATAATGTTAGTATACTTTAAATAATTACTATTTACTCTGCATTATGTTATTAGTATTTTCCTATTCATCATTCATCATCATTATTTTTTTCTACGTATTTGTACCGAATATTTGGATATCAATTAAACAATTATTTAGTTATTAGTAATTCATACAATAAAGTAAATCATTACAATTAATGTGAATACATATACTTTACTATTGTAACTTATTTATTTATATAGTATACCATATTATTGTGACTATTAAGAAATACATATACAATAAAAATGTAATTACATATACAGTATAATTGTAATTACACATATACAATACTATTGTAAAAAACACATACAATACTATTGTAATTACATATACAGTATAATTGTAATTACACATATACAATACTATTGTAATTACATATACAATACTATTGTAAAAAACATATATAATCTAATTGTAACTTTTATTAATCAGATACACAATATAATTTTAAGTTACACACATAAACAAAAGTATCGAAACATATATACAATGCTATTGTAATATATACAATATTATTTAAAGGTATATATATATAGATACAAATACAGGTTTGCAAAGAGTATAATGAAAAAATCTGTAAATAAAAAGAAGAAACTGAAGTGATAGGAATTTGTAACTAATTATTTAATTCTTTGTACACTATTCAATAATTTAAATATCAATAAAAAAACGATGTGAATAACTTTCATCATTTTAAGAATCACATCCAAATTACATAAATACCTACATTATTCATAATTAAATTAATAACTATTTGAAATAATACCCAGCTGATGTACGAGCCCACTTTAAAGTCATAATTAGAATAATTTGGTGACATTTTTTATCTCTTTTGAGGTCAATGCAACCCATCAAATCCCAATGTGACATTGCTATATAGATCAATCAGCTCATATCTATTATCATTGCAAGCCTCATTAACTTTTTTTTCAATGGCATTCGAATCGGTGGAAGGCTTCGGTATACCAGTTCCGATATCACGCCGCTATACCTGCATGAGAGCGTTCGGATTTCGGCCGCATCGAAGTGCCGCTTGCGAAACGCGATTTGCGATATCGTTGCCGTAAAAAAAGTTTTTGTGTCTTTCGTTTTTTTTGTGTGTGAAGGGTATTTTGTTTTCTCTTTTTCGTGTAAGGATGTTTTACATAAAATCAAACTGTTTGAAATAAATTAAGTTAATTCATAAAACGTAGTTTCAAATAGTAAACTCTTTCTATTTCTAAATAATGATGAATATTATTAGTCTCAAAGGATGATAATTAATTAAAAACTAACACTAATTAGTATCGATAACAGCTGAAAGTGCTATCGAAAGTGGATTAAAATAATCTCACAATATGAAAAGTCATTGAGAATCGCTCCATTGGAGGTAAAAGTCAGTGAATCTTTGTGTAGCCGCATTCACGGAATATTATTGACTTTGAATTAAAGAAGGAGAAGAGGCGGGCACAATGACATCGCTTTTAAAAACCTCCTGACGTTTGGAAAGGTCATTTTTACACTTCAGTCTGATTAGAAATTCGGATTTTTCCTCAGGAGTAAAAACCGTCTGTGTTTACCCAGAGACGAAAGAAACTGGATTACTTCTGGAGTTTTGAGCGAAGGTTCCTCCTAGAAACGGCCATTTTTGCTGCTTTATTATGAATGGACTGATATTGCAGGGACACTTTTAGCAAAGAGATGAGAAGAGCTATGTACTGTGGGTATGTGCAGCTACCCACACAGAAACTTAGGGCTGCCCACTGATCATTGAGAGCTCAATATTGAACATAAGGCCACACAATGATTTTCTCTTTAAATACGGAAGACTATAATAATTTTCAAAACCGTTACTAATATAATTAATTTCAACTTATTTTCTCTATCTGCTTTTGTTCTTTATTAACGGACTTCCTTTTCTATTCTTGCTTCTTCCTTTCTTTACTTATGAATTAATTTCTTTGCACTTTCTCTCTCTACTTTTCTCTCCTTTGCTTACCCTTTTATTCATCCTTCCTTTCCTTACTCTTTTATTTCCTTCATACGTAGGGTAAGTTCCGAATTATTGGTCAGTACTACATCTTTGGACATATAAGAAATAACAATATAAAAATTGTTATTAGATAGCACTGTGTAATAATATTTGACCGAAGATGTAGTACTGACCGATAATTCGGAGCTTACCCAATATCTTTTCTGTTTTTTTATTCCCTATTTTATATTATTTTGGTTACAAATTACCAGAATGAAGAAAATACATTCAATTTATTATACGTAAATATCGTTAACTTCACAAAATTGTGGAAGTTTAAATTTTGATCGGCCATATTTATTCATTTCAATATAATATCAATAATATCATTTTAATATATTATAATATAATAAATAATATATTATTATTATTCAATATTATAAATAGTATATTATTTCATTATATTATTTAATATATTTAATGATAAATTGAATAATACATACACTTCAAACATATTGTTATTGTTTTTTTATAAAATTTACAATAAGATTTACATTAACATTTCCAGTAAGATTTACAATAACAAAACACACAAATATTATTTTACCAGTTGTAAAATAAAAATAAAAAAAATAAAAAACCTGCATATAAAAGTTGAAAAACATCATTTTTTATGTACTATAACTACTTAAACAGATGATAAAATTGATATAGATAATGTAAAAAAAATATGTTCCATAATAAACTGGTGTCTATATGATCATTTTTACAGCATTTACTTACTCATTAGGTTCCAATAAAAGGATATCTTTTTATTGATTTCTTTACAAAGGACTAACTAATATAACTCATCAGATAAGAAAATATTGCATATCAATTACAGCAGCTGATGACTCAATAAATACATAAAAAGTCTTTAATTAAATGTCATATGAGAGAAAAACTAGAGAAAGGTGTCGCAGTAATTTATATATCTGATAATATTTTGCTTACAGCTTTTATAGGTAATTTTTTATTTGATATTATATAGGATTTAATAACACGTGTGCAATGTATATTGAATACATATGATATACTTTTAAATCATTTTATTTCGATTTTGAAAAAAATGTTTTATCTATGTATACCAGAAAGAAAGTTATGGTGGGCCCATAGAAGATTTAAAGAGAAGGTTATGGTGGTCCCATAGAAGATTAAAAGAGAAGGTTATGGTGGTCCCATAGAAGATAAAGAGAGAAAGTTATCGTGGAGCCATAGAAGATCAAGGGAGACACCTACAGGTATCATGGATACCTGTATCATGGATAAAAATAAAATATAAATTGAATAATAATTACTATATAATATTTTCTTACGTGTTCAAAAATGTGGAACAGTCCGATAACTCGGAACTAACCCTAGTTCACTTTTACTATACTACTTCTTGCCATTCAACTATCGGCTAAAAAAAGTAAAAAAGACATTTCCTAGCTACAATGGATAAAAAATATCACATACTTAAATGTTTTCATGCGAGAATTTAAGTTCAAAGACTTCGCAGTGACGTTCATTATCATTATTAGAGTAAAAATGGTGGCGAAGTGTCCCTTGTTCTAGAGATTTAAATCCCGGGCTTATTATGGATTACCGGACACTTCACTTATAATGACTACTTGCCAGAAAACTCGCTGAAATAAAAGGGATAATTAAAGTGAGTTCTAAAAACAGCAGACGAGGGCCTTTGTCTCAGTGTCCCTCTAACGGTGCTTGCTTTTTACCTCCAAATTAGTTAAGGTTGGAACAATTTCTAATTTGGGCTTAGCTGTCAAATTCTGTAGATTTTAGTCACAAGTTGGAGTGAACAAAGTTTCTGTCCGTCGTTTCAACTTCTCTAGAAGTTTAGATTGAAAATTCGTCTGTACTGATTCGTAAGCAAACATTAATTGCACTCGCAATCATTTTTTCTTTAAACTGAATTGACTCAAGATTTTGACTATTCGTTATTATAATAATTAAACATTTATTATCCTGTAAAATTATATTTTGTTTTCAATTTCAATTTTACAATTTAATTTCATTTTGTGTTCATAATGATTAGGGTTGTGACAATATGCGTTTAAAATAATTGATCCTAAAATTATTATAGACGGATTAAATTAAAGACTGTATAACGGTATATATAGTATTCGGTACCATTTCATTTCGTTTTGTCCATGATATTCTTAAGATCTATGATTTTAAATGCATATTGTCACAACGCTAGCAATGATCCTCTTGCAACTATTTATTGTATTGCTAAGATCGAAATTGTTTTTATACCAAATAACAGTTCCAGAACACTCTGGTAACACAATTGAAATAGCACATACAGGTATCGGTACCTTATTGTACGACAATGCAACGACAATGCAATTCACACTACATGAACAGGTTGCATGTGTACGTTACAGCTTCAAATGTGTTTCTGAGCAGACAAAGGAAGGTATAGCACTGCAATACCAATAAACAAATAACGGCCAATACTATATTAGAGCGCTGTTAAATGATATTATTGGCCAATGTCCAGTGAGTGCGCTGGCGTATATCGAATACCTTTGTTATAGTAATTGACAAGGAATATATAAGCATATATATGCAATATATATATATCAGTGTCTCTGACTAGCGGGAATTAATTAATAGTGAGGACTACAAGAACTGTCAGGTTGGCGCGCTAGGAAAATGAAACGACGAGTTTTCGTCTGTTGATGGACTTCATTTCACAATAAATTCTATATAGCAAAATAAGGTGATTAATAAACATCCATACAGTTTATGTTTATTTAATCATAGCTCTTATCTAGGAACGATAGCATCTATCCAAGGTATTATTCTAGCTAGCGTACAGGGTATCTTCAAAGGACATTCTCTGCCTACCATTGCCGACACATTCTCATTCTTCTAACCCCCCTTCTCACCCCCTCCTGACCCCCTTCTCGCCTACTCAAGTATTCATGAGAGAAGGCCCGAAGCGACGCACAAACAGAGCACCATAATGATATTCCAGGGCAGGCAACTCCTCCACCTAGTAAGGCTCCAAATAACCTCATGCATATGGTAACGCCAGCCAGCTTCTTGGGTCTGAGGGACCATTTGCATTTCGACATAGGCATTTGTTACATAGTTATAGTACAGTAATTCGTGATATAGTTATAGTTAAATAGTTAGCAGCTTATATTTGGACTTATATATTGAAACAATATGTCCCTTTCATTTATATCACGTTGCTGGGAAAGCTTCATCTTGATCTCTTAAATAATGTTGTGAAATAAAGTAACATAAAATATGAGGAATCATAGAGGCCCATCTAAGCCACAGCTTCATGGGCAACCTATATAAATGTTAAGTACAATAATCTAATTCGATCATACAATATTTCAAGAACAAAACAAAACAGTACAAGAACACAATGCAATATTAGCACCTACAATTATACATAATTCCAAAATTATGTATTCAAAGTAGCAAAATTATTAGAAAACAAAATTCAAATCAAGTTCTTTCTTTAAACAGAGCTATAGACAATTGATGGTCTTAATTTGAATAGGTAGATCATTTACGATATATCAATGTGCAGGAAATATTTCTGAGACACCGTCCTCTTGTACCTAGGCAAAACTATACCATATGCCCCCTTATAGTGTGGCCATGTACCTCTCTACATGTGTCCTTAGATTTGACTTCAGCTGTTCGTCACTGTAAAACTTGATGGCCTTCAAAGTATACAAATTCAGTATTAGCTTATATATATCTCCAAATATATCTACCAGAAATGAAATACTGATTAGTGTGATCGCCATAACCAAGTCCATAAATCGCTCTGACAGCTTTCCTTTGCAGGACAACCAGTGGGTTCAGATCAGTCAGTGTAGCACCACCATAGAGCCATAGTCCATAAAATAAATACGGATATATTGAAGAAAAACACAACTTTTATACAGTATACCAATAGCTTTGAAAAATTGTAGCTGATATGCCCAGAAGAAGATAAATTCCTATAAATAATAACACCTAGGAATTTTACAGACTGACTAGTCCTATGTATTTGCTACATAGTTAGTAACTGGCTATGCCTATACATTTTTTACATAGTTAGATATTTATAACTGTCATGTTAAACTAGGTAGCTCTCTCTCTCTCTCTCTGAAGTTTGAGTTACTATGCATTTATTATCTAATTTATATTAAAAAGTAAATTTTCAAGTTTACTCAATTAAACAAAATAATTCGAATGATAAATTTGAACACAATTTCAGAAAAAGTGCAATTTTATATAAATAACTGATATTAATTATAGATAAAATGGGCAACCGGCCCGAAATTATCTATAAATTCCAAAAAATATTCAAGCAAAGTACCGTAAAGAATACATGAAATGGAATAAAATATGATTATGAACCAAGTTTAAAGAAAAATATTGTTTTCTGAATATTTTTTTATAATTTCTAGTCCCCTCCCCCTCCCCCCTTCTATCAATTAATGTTTCCTCCGCACCGTAAGTTCGACTTCAGAACTTCATACATTTTCCTCCATTAGAATGTACGTACGCACTCACGTACAAAGCAGAGCAATCTAAAACAGGCTCGTCTTTGAGTCCTATGCAAGGGCTTCAACAGCGTCGCATAATATTCCGGACTTTGCAAACTTGAAGAAAAAGATCGCAGAGAGAGAGGACGACGAGGCTTTGGCACTCGCTTTATGCAGCATGGACTAATGGTGAACAAACTGAGAAATTAATGTCTTCTTCTCTTGCTGAGACTAATGGCCACACTTTAAGCTTCAAAAATAACTTGAATGAAGGCCTACCGGTTTTGTAAATCTCACCAACTGCAACTTAGTCCTTTTGTCCTTGGTTTAAAATCTTACAGCTTAACTAAATGAAATTGAATAGTCATAAATTGAAATGAAATTAACCATAATGTATCCCCCCACTTCATTTATGAAGCTCTGTTCATATTTCTACACTGTATTAATATCTAAATTTGCTTAATAAACAAGGAGGTCTATTGAGGGCGAAACATTTCGGGATATCATTTGTAAGGCGGTTGTAAACAATCGTAAATAAAGGAGTTGTATTATATTCGTGTGTTTATTCTAGTGAAAGGAGTTGTGCCTACATCAAGATTAGCAAGCGAGCCTACCGTGTGCATCCTCTGTTGACTTTGGAATAATATCTTACTTTGAAGTGCAGGATTAATGCTTCCCTCGCATTCGCGTTTATTCCTCAGTTTCCTATGAATTCTAAGAAAATTAAACCTGCCGAATGACCAAATGAATTCGCGTGTACGTTGATGGATACATATACATTATATGCATTCATTATTTAGAACGTAAAGTTAATTTAGAGTAATGGGATATATTCGAGTCGTGTGATAATTCAAGGTTTAATGGTGTACGTAGGTAAATTATTTCATTTTCAAATCATATGTTCTTAAATCATTTGAATATAGTAAAATATTTTGCTTACAAAATGTAAGAATAAAGGTGGGGGTATTCGAAAGAAAATTGACTTATAAGTGATTATCATGGGATAAAATAGGTTTTTGGTAGATCAGGTATTATTACCCACAATAATCTTCGGAGAGAATATCTATGACAACGAAACTTGGTAGAATACAGTTGATATGATCTTCGATGATTTTTCTATAGAGGGAATCTAAATTCTACTTACTTTTGTTGTAAATGTTATAATCACGAATAACTGATAAATATATAATTTTATCATGAATGATAATCATAGAGGATGAATTGTACTTAAAATTCTGATATATATTTCAATTGTTACAGAAAATTACGCAATAATAGCCTAATTGATATTCATATTTTACGTCCATTTATTCACGAGAATACCAAAAAAATTATAATGATACCTACAGGCTACAGGTATCATAGATACAAATAAAAATAGGAATTGAATAATAATTATCATATCGTTTTTTCTTATATGACCGAAGATGTGAAACAGTTCCATAACTCGTAACTTACCCTACAGCAGTTCCTTTCATTTTGTTCCATCCCTAGTTTGTATTCATGGACATGTTGTAATCCGTTGCCCTCTTTCAATAGCACTGCTTCCCCTCATCTTTTCTTGGTTGTCCCTCGCTTTCTCCCTCTCAAACCAAGCCTCCTACTCCTCTAGACCTGACCCTCTTGGGAAAGATTCAAACTCAACGGGAAATCCATATTATTGGGATGTTATTTAAACTCACAGTCGAAGGTTTTAAAATATTACCCCTTAAATAACCTCCACATACTACTTGCCTGAAAATACCAGTACAGTAAACTCCTCTATAGTTGACTCCTCTATAATTGACTCCTCTATAGTGGACTCGTTTATAGTGGACTCCTCTATAGTGGACTCCTCTATAGTTGACTCCTCTATAGTGGACTCGTTTAGTTGACTCCTCTATAGTGAATGTAAAGGGCTGAGTAAGAAAATTATCCGGTATAATTAACAAATTTTCTTTAGTGTAGCAATAATGGCCATCAGTTGTAGAAAACTGTTGATCATTTTATGGCAAACTAAAGGAAATTTGTTCACTATACGGGTACCTCTCTTACTCAGGACTCTAAATTCACTATAGAGGAGTTCTACTGTACTTAAGATGTTTACAGATGACTTGCTATCTTTACCATATATTATTTGGGCTTACTTTGAAACTGTAACTGAACACCTCAACGGAACAACAACTTCCACATCTTTAATCGATTGTCAACCCCCCCCCCTACCCCTAACCCTTCCTAAGGGTAATTTCTCGTGAGGAGGCCACCCACCCCCTCTCTCCATCCCCCTCCTCCCGTAAGCGTGTCTCGGAGAAAGTCCTCCGCTGCGTCTTGTATTGATCTCACAGCCATTTTGTTAGGCGTGGAGAAGGAGAAACAAGAAACGGAGCCTATCGACCGACTGAGGACTGGAGACACGACCACACGGTGTGCATTGGAGTGCATACTGTGTGCATTGGAGTGCATACTGTGTGCATTGGAGTACATACTGTGTGCATTAGATAGCATACTGTGTGCATTGGAGTGCATACTGTGTGCATTGGATTAACACACGGTGTGCATTGGAATAACGCACGGTGTGCATTGGAATAATATACGGTGTGCATTGGAATAACATACAATGTGCATTGGAATAATATACAATGTGCATTGGAATAAATAAAACAAAGCACACTCTGTACATTGCACACCAATCACTCACACACTATTTAACAACATATTTAAAACCACATGTATGTGTACATTTTAACTACATATGCATAATTTTAACTACATATGCATCAATTTTAACTACATATGTACACTGTAAATGAGTGAATGACACTCAGTAAATATTTACTATTTTGTGATTAGTTACAAATATAATATTATGTTCTTTGACACTAATTAAAGTGTATGTTTTTATACTTTTTATTTGTAATTTTTAACATTTTATTTGTTTTCTTCTTATTTAGAAAGAGGTACCTGTACCGCTGTTCAATAACCATTAATAATATATAACTATATATATATATATTTAAGTGGTTATAACTATAACATAATAAATAAAATTCAAATGCTTACTTTAAGTGAATTTAATAACAGATGTTGTAAAGAGTTCATTTCGGTTTGATTATAATGTTCAAATGTTGATATTTGACCAATTAAATAGTATTGAAAATTTTTATTCATGTTATACCTCATTATGTACTGCATTCCTTTTAATTTTTTACTAAAACACTATTACAAAGAATTATCAAACTTAAAAACTACACAGATATTTCAGTTAGAAGATGATATGACTATGACTTAATGTAATTAATTGATATAAATTTAAATGAAAAAGTATAGTATCTGTACTGTAATAAGAACCGCGTCAATCCGTCTGTCCGTGTGTCACACTTCTACTTAGAAACTCAAATTATAAAGAAAAATTATAAGCATTGCTTACCTATCAGTTTTTTTTTTCTACTAATCTGTGTCAGTTGGTCGGTCTGTCCGTCACAGAATGTGTAAAACAGTCATTCTTTTAACGGACAGACTACCTGTTTAAGGCCCATACTATACTAGCAGTTTCACCGCCGCGTTCTCACCGCCTAGTGTACTTTAAATTTTAAGAAGCAGAAACAGGGCGTTGAGAACGCGGCGGTGAAACTGCTAGTATAGTATGGACCTGACACCTGTCCTTTCACTGCCAAGGTGTTAAAAATGGCACATAGCTACTAATTAGTGGTGACTAAACAACAACGGATTAGTTGGAGTAACGAATATTGACTACAATGTAGAATGAATAACAATTGCTATTATATACCATTTATTTATGTGTGATGTATGTGATTGGTGCGTGTGAGAATGTGATGTATGTGATTGGTGCGTGTGAGAATGTGGAGAATGTGATTGGTGCGTGTGAGAATGTGATGTATGTGATTGGTGCGTGTGAGAATGTGATGTATGTGATTGGTGCGTGTGAGAATGTGATGTAAGTGATTGGTGCATGTGAGAATGTGATGTATGTGATTGGTGCGTGTGAGAATGTGATGTATGTGATTGGTGCGTGTGAGAATGTGATGTATGTGATTGGTGCGTGTGAGAATGTGATGTATGTGATTGGTACGTGTGAGAATGTGATGTATGTGATTGGTACGTGTGAGAATGTGATGTATGTGATTGGTACGTGTGAGAATGTGATGTATATGATTGGTACGTGTGAGAATGTGATGTATGTGATTGGTGCGTGTGAGAATGTGATGTATGTGATTGGTGCGTGTGAGAATGTGATGTATGTGATTGGTACGTGTGAGAATGTGATGTATGTGATTGGTGCGTGTGAGAATGTGATGTATGTGATTGGTGCGTGTGAGAATGTGATGTATGTGATTGGTGCGTGTGAGAATGTGATGTATGTGATTGGTACGTGTGAGAATGTGATGTATGTGATTGGTGCGTGTGAGAATGTGATGTATGTGATTGGTACGTGTGAGAATGTGATGTATGTGATTGGTGCGTGTGAGAATGTGATGTATGTGATTGGTGCGTGTGAGAATGTGATGTATGTGATTGGTGCGTGTGAAAATGTGATGTATGTGATTGGTACGTGTGAGAATGTGATGTATGTGATTGGTGCGTGTGAGAATGTGATGTATGTGATTGGTACGTGTGAGAATGTGATTTATGTGATTGGTACGTGTGAGAATGTGATGTATGTGATTGGTGCGTGTGAGAATGTGATGTATGTGATTGGTGCGTGTGAGAATGTGATGTATGTGATTGGTACGTGTGAGAATGTGATGTATGTGATTGGTGCGTGTGAGAATGTGATGTATGTGATTGGTACGTGTGAGAATGTGATGTATGTGATTGGTGCGTGTGAGAATGTGATGTATGTGATTGGTGCGTGTGAGAATGTGATTCTCTATGTGTGATGTATGTGATTGGTGCGAGTGAGAATGTGATGCTCTATGTGTGATGTATGTGATTGGTGCGTGTGAGAATGTGATTCTCTATGTGTGATGTATGTGATTGGTGCGTGTGAGAATGTGATGCTCTAAGTGTGATGTATGTGATTGGTACGTATGAGAATGTGATGCTCTATGTGTGATGTATGTGATTGGTGCGTGTGAGAATGTGATTTTTTTGTTCAATTTAACATAATATTCAATTTCTTTCATTATTGCTATTTTCTCCATGTGACTGTGTTTATTGTTAAAATTTATTCCATTCACATGAAAAATAACAATAAATAAGTAAACCCTTTTCTTTTAATTCACTCTAATGTATTGAAAACAAATAACCTGCTTCGTGTTTTTTAATGGGAAAATATCGTCCTTCCATTGGTATATCAGTTTTTAAAGTATATTATAATTCTTTTAGTATATTTAGATATATCTAAAATTTGAACAGTTATCTTCATTTCTCTGATGATTTCGAACACAGTATTTTCAATTTTATTACAGGTTTTGATTAAAAAAAGCAGTATTTTAATGACAAAAAACTCAATTAATTTTTCTTTAAATATTCAGTAATATTGGTTAAATTACGAATTATTGGTCATTTTCACATCTTCGGTCATATAAGAAAAAGCGATTTTATAATTGTTATTTTATTTTTATTTTTATTGTTATCCATGATATCTGCAGGTATCATGGATAACAATTAAAATAAAATAACAATTATACTATCGTTTTTTCTCATATGACCGAAGATGTGAAACTGACTGATAATTCGTAATTTACCCTAATAGTAATATTGTTTAACTAGGAATTCCAGTTAGGTAATATATCTAAAGGAAGACTGGAAGAGAAAAATGAAAGACAAATGGCGCCCAAAACAAACAGCTATAAATATAATTAGATTCCAGAGACTTTCCTAATTACATCCTATAGTAAATTTAGTAATTGTAAGTAAAAGTAATTGTAAATTATCCAAGAAGTTAATTTCTTCTCATGAGACAAGACTATTACAATTCTGTAGCATTGCGAATAGATTGAACTTCTAAACTTAGCGATAATTTTTTGGGTCCTGAAAGCGGCAAGAGATTCCGAAGCTTCAGTAGAATTTATGGCTCCTGAGCAGACTTTTCTTTTGCGTAATTACTCCAGTCCGACCAATAAATATCCATCTCCCTAACGCTCCAGTTTTTCGTTCTCGCTCTCACACGCTTCGGCAATGATCAGACGCGATGGCAACGTCCAAAGCGAAGGGGGAGGAGGACTCTTTCTTTACGTCTCTTCTTTTGCCAAAGACTTTTCGGATGGACCCTTAAAGGGGTTCTTCCTTTTTATCCCTGCTACTCCAATTCTAAATCCGTTTCTTATGGAGCAAAATGGAGGAGAAGAGAAATGCAGTCAGTTATCGCTTATTTCAGCTGAAGCTCATATTTCTTCGGCACTTTTTGGAAGACACTTTTAAGCTCAGATCCCTGAAGGGAAACTTTTTACATCGTTAAGCCATGGGATAGAATTCAGTCACTTGATTCAACTAACAATACCTAGAGATATGAAATAATATTATATTCGAACCTTAATTTATTGAAGAACAAGAAATATATTTGATCTAACTGTGATCAGTAGTTGTTCAGCATGAAAAGTTAATGCAAGCTTGTTACACGTCAATTCAGGTTTCAAACGGACAGTGTGTAGATGTTATTCATCCATTTGTAAGTGTGTTAGAACAAGCTTTCTATCTTTGTGCCCAATGTTCCTTTGTTATCTCTACAATAAATCATAGCTCGCCACGGCCCGTGTTGCTTGCTTTCAGGAATAACCAGTTAGGCACACGATGACTGAACGCTACTTAGGAAGAACTGGTTTGGAACCTGATGGTGCTATAGTTCTGTTTCTGCTTCCAACTCAAATAGAAAATCATTTAAACTATCATATAAATATACTTTTTAACTCAGGAGGTCTTTCATATTTTTTTTTTCAAATGATTAATGATCAAACAAAGTTTATATCAACTAAAATGCCAATCACGAACTCGATTTCTGACGAGGCAATTTATATTGTATATATCTATATATATGTCTCACATAGTTATATACAAAGAGCCACACCTTTCTGCAGAGAATAACTGGCGATATATTATATCGTCAATGCTTTTATCATCTAAAGCCTTGGAAAGGGTCATGAAGATATGCAATTACACGTAGCGCTTCTTTTTCAATAATAATTGGATACTCTATCCCTGTAGGTGCATGGATCATCCACTTACACGTACCATCAGTTAACAAACTACCTACCAAACACCACTACCTTTAACACTGTCAATACTAAGTTAGGGACTAGTACCTGCTCCCCTAGAACTGCGAGACCGATCTTTTATAGAGATATTTTATAAGTTTTTGCATTTATCTCTCGTTTCAGAGATGCAAAGAAGAAAAATGCGAATCAATTAGATAGCACTGTTTAATCATTGGGAAAATGGCAATGAGAATATCTTTGCAAGAATGACCACTTGGAAATATTATGAATGTACTTCAATAAGTGGAATAAAGTAAATACTAACTGTAGATATTGTTATTGTACATGGGTGAACAAAAACATTTTTGAATAGGATTTAAATTTTATTTGTTAATATATTAAAATATTATTGATACGGTAGTCTTTAAACCTGGAAGGAAGATAATTCTTTCCAAGTATTTAATTTCTGAACCCTGATTACCTTGTTCCGTGTTTCTTTAAAACTATAATTCAATATTTCTCAATTAGCTCCTTCCTTCCTTCCTTCCTTCCTTTTCTTCCTCCCTCCCTTTCTTCCTCCACAATCTCTCACCTCCCCTGCCTACCTCCACCTTGCATATTAATACCTCGGAGGCGAATTCATATCGCGCCAATTTCTCTATCCTTGAGTGGCGCATTTCTCGAATACTCTCGAGTTTAATATCACTAATAACTGAGCTGGCTGCTTCATCTACATGTACTCGTATGTATCCATTACAACCGACACTGCTCCTACCATTACTTTAAGCCGTGTATTAGCAATGCCTCCTCAAGTACCAGGGCATGATTGGGATTCAGCATAGAGAGATGCTCTTCAAGAGCCAGGGCATGATTAGGATTCAGCTAAGGATACTTTGCATGGCCGGGAATGCAGGATAGACTATCTGTGAAGAATTGAAATTTAGTATAAAATATATAGTATATATAAAAATATATTTCAACTAGCAGATTTTCACAATTCTTTAAAATTTATATCAAAATTTGAATTTTTTGCAAATTATGAAAATTTGAGCTAAAGATGAAACGATAATTACGATTTCACCAAACACACAGGCACGAATTAACGAAAAGTTAAAATTGAAAATAGGGATAGGCAGGCCTTGCAGGTTCAGAGCAGCATGTTTCTGAGGCACTCACATGATATGCATACACTCTATGTCTATTGAACCTTATCCATTGAAGTGGCCTGCATCTTAATATGATGGAGTAGCTGCCAATTTCATCTTGCTATGAAGGCTGCCTTGCAATATATAAGGCACGCAATTGTTGGACTCTATTCAGAGGTTTGGCACAGCTTCCAATATGATCTGAAAATGGGAAGGCAGTTTCATTTTACTTTAGAGATACAAATCTCTATTTCACTTTTCTAATAAGATGCATAGCTTTAATTGAAAAGATTTTCTTATACCAAATTTAATCAGGACGAAATGAACGAATTTACAAATATCATTTCTAAAGACGCACAAAACCTTATTTCAAAAATTGAAAGTCGTACTAAATTGATTTGACGAATACCTAGAAATAGAGTTTTCCGTTTTTCAGCGAAGTGACCAAAAGAATTCCATTCGTCTCTAGCCTCCATGTTATTTGTGCTATCCTCTCCTTGTTTTCCCAATTTAAGATGTAATAAATGCGGGCCTGCTTCCCCCTTTCCCAATATTCCATTACTTGGTTCTCAGCCAACCACTGACTGCAGTTCATTTGAAGCTGGTGCCTGGGAGGCTGAATTTAATAGGCAGAAAGTTCATTTCGAAGGGGTTTCGAGGGAATTCAATTGCAGTATCAAGTTCTATTCACGGCTTCCAAAGGATTCGAATGCAAATTACGAACGCTGCCTCAGCCGGCAGGGCTTTCACAGTTGATATCTATAATAACTTGAAGACCAATTATGAACTTATTCAGTCAGTTGTACATGGGAGTAACGGTGTGATGTGCATTACATCGGGAAAAGTAATTCTAAAAACATTTAGAGAACATGTTCATTTAGCTATTGGTTACAACGAAATGATTGTATTATAACATCCAACTCTTGTACGGTACAACCAGCCTCTTCTACAGTACACTCAGCCTCTTCTACGGTACAATCATCCTCTTCTACAGTACACTCAGCCTCTTCTACAGTACAATCAGCCTCTTCTACAGTACAATCATCCTCTTCTACTATACAATCTGCCTCTTCTACAGTACAATCAGCCTCTTCTACAGTACAATCAGTCTCTTCTACAGTACAATCAGCCTCTTCTACAGTACAAGAATCCTCTTCTACTATACAATCTGCCTCTTCTACAGTACAATCTGCCTCTTCTACAGTACAATCAGTCTCTTCTACAGTACAATCTGCCTCTTCTACAGTACAATCAGCCTCTTCTACAGTACAATCAGCCTCTTCTACAGTACAATCATCCTCTTCTACTATACAATCTGCCTCTTCTACAGTACAATCAGCCTCTTCTACAGTACAATCAGTCTCTTCTACAGTACAATCAGCCTCTTCTACAGTACAAGAATCCTCTTCTACTATACAATCTGCCTCTTCTACAGTACAATCTGCCTCTTCTACAGTACAATCAGTCTCTTCTACAGTACAATCTGCCTCTTCTACAGTACAATCAGCCTCTTCTACAGTACAATCAGCCTCTTCTCCAGTACAATCAGCCTCTTCTACAGTACAATCAGCCTCTTCTACAGTACAATCAGCCTCTTCTACAGTACAATCAGTCTCTTCTACAGTAAAATCTGCCTCTTCTACAGTACAATCTGCCTCTTCTACAGTACAATCAGCCTCTTCTACAGTACAATCAGCCTCTTCTACAGTACAATCAGCCTCTTCTACAGTACAATCTGCCTCTTCTACAGTACAATCAGCCTCTTCTACAGTACAATCAGCCTCTTCTACAGTACAATCAGCCTCTTCTACAGTACAATCAGCCTCTTCTACAGTACAATCAGCCTCTTCTACAGTACAATCAGCCTCTTCTACAGTACAATCAGACTCTTCTACAGTACAATCAGCCTCTTCTACAGTACAATCAGTCTCTTCTACTGTACAATCAGCCTCTTCTAGAGTACGATCAGCCTCTTCTACAGTACAATCAGCCTCTTCTAGAGTACAATCAGCCTCTTCTACAGTACAGTACTAATTACCCAGCCCCTTGTCGGCCTAAGCGTATTATTGCTAATATGGAACACTGAAAAAAGCCTCATCAAATTAAGTGGTAAGTCTGGCCGAGGAAGATAAATTCTGACTCCAATTCCAGCACTGGACTGCAACTTCACTCGGCAGATCTGACCGAAAAATTCACCCAAATTGAATCATGCGATTTCGCCGGACTTGCTTCTGATAATCTAGGTACAGCTGTTGAAGAAAATCACAAACACTAGCAATGTAATTAATGCTGTTTCTTTGTTGTGATATTATTTAGGTAGGTTGCGTAGAGTTCATATTCGGTATATGGAGGGTTTATGGCTATCCCCTACATGTCTTTTTCCTCGGTTTGTATAGTTAGAGGGGGAGAAGACACTAATGAATGTAACTTCTTTGGCTTCTTCAATGCCTTTAATTATAGTTAGTAAAAATGATGTGGAGAAATGGGGAAATGAATAATGAAATTCTTTGGTAAATAAAACTCTTATTAAAATGCTTGTATGTTTAGTAATTTTAAGATAAATTGATAAGGTTTATGAAGAATAATTATCCCCCTGATTACACACTGGATGAATTGATAGGACCAGTGTGAGGTCCAGTGGGGACCATTAGGGTACAGGGACCCAAAGGGTTCTTCTGGGACTTACGATATACAATTAGCAGAACTAATTAAGTTTCTGCAGCAGAAACTGCACTGAATATAAATGAGACCTGACTTGTTTTTCTGGGGGAACTATTCTTCGGGGTTACTATAGTCTTTGGGGTAACTATTCTTTGGGGTAACTATTCTTTGGGGTAACTATTCTTTGGGGTAACTATTCTTTGGGGTAACTATTTTTTGGGGTAGCTATTCTTTGGGGTAACTATTCTTTGGGGTTACTATAGTCTTTGGGGTAACTATTCTTTGGGGTAACTATTCTTTGGGGTAACTATTCTTTGGGGTAACTATTCTTTGGGGTAACTATTTTTTGGGGTAGCTATTCTTTGGGGTAACTATTCTTTGGGGTAACTATTCCTTGGGGTAACTATTCTTTGGGGTAACTATTCTTTGGGGTAACTATTTTTTGGGGTAGCTATTCTTTGGGGTAACTATTCTTCGGGGTAACTTTTCTTCGGGGTAACTATTCTTCGGGGTAACTATTCTTCGGGGTAACTATTCTTTGGGGTAACTACTCTTTTGAGTAACTATATTCTTTGGGGTAACTATACTATTAAAACAATATATTATATTTTCTTATTTGTGTTTTAATAGTATTTGAACATTTCATTTTCTATCAATTAATTTTTTAGTGCACCATGGAATTTTGAGAGAAATATTCAATTATTATTTCTATTTACAAAGTTTGTACCTCCCAAAGAGCAAGTTATGGTGGGGCCATAAATGATAAAAGGGGTACTGCCTCAATCTTCGATTGCCCCACAATCTATATCTCTCCTACACATATAATATAGGGTAAATTCTAAATTATTGGACAGAATCCACATTTTCGGAAACGTAAAAAAAATATAATACGGTAAGTTACGAATTATCGGTCAGTACTTCATCTTCGGTCATATAAGAAAAACAATAAAAAAATTATTATTATAACACTGTGTAATAATAACAATTTTTATATATTTTTTTCTTATATGACCGAAGATGTAGTACTGACCGATAATTCGTAACTTACTCTAAATGTTATTTAACCCGCTATTTGATTTTTTTTTCGTACGTGCCCGAAAATGTGTAACCGTCCGGTAACTCATAACTTACCCTACTGCTATGCATACAAATCAGAGCATTAGAAACTATGAAGCATATAAAGCAGGTAACTTCATTATTTGCAGAGAATCCTAGATAGCAAAGTATTGTACTACAGCACGGTATTGTGTCACTGCACACTATTGTGACAATCACCCTATTGTCAGTACAATGACTTCTTCTCTTTTTACAATAAAAGCTATTCTTTGAAATACAATAATGGCAGAAAAATGCCCAACATATCACCTTACACTAACATACTTTGCATGTAGTATGCTAGTTAACATACTTTGTGTGCATATACATAGTATGTATCTATAAGAGGTAAAGAGGTAATATACCTTAAATATAGTATGTAGTTTCTGAAGTAATCATAAAAAATAAGATATCACATGTGGATACAAAAAAAGTTATGAATTCATTTAGAAATTTCTTTTTTAAATTTCCATTGTGTCCACTAAAGTTGAACCCTCTACCTTTGTATATTAGCGTTAAATAATTCATTAAATAATCTACGTATCTATGGTACTAATATATCATGAATATTATCGTATAATGATGAATAAGAAGAATCTTGCATTGTCATTGCAGTGGATACATTTTTGGTGGACGTATCTTCTGAAAAATTACCAACCGTAATCCAGATTATTTACTGAATTTTATAGTTTTTTGGTCCTTTCCTGTTATCACTCTGTCACTTCTATTTTAATGGAACTACACATCAAAGATGATAAACCTTAACATAGATGACCGTTATGTAGTTTGTTGTATCCGCTAGTTTGTTGTATCCGCTATTTTTTTTGTTCTCGCTATTTTTTTGTACTCCACACTTCATGATTGTTTAATGATGTGGGAGCGGGTTTGAGGGGTGGCAGAAACAAATTAAAACAAAACTAATAATTATTCAAACACTTTCTACACCAATAGTTCTAACATCACACCAATAGTCCTAACATCACACCAATAGTCCTAACATCACACCAATAGTTCTAACATCTCACCAATAGTTTTAACATCACACCAATAGTTTTAACATCACACCAACAGTCCTAACATCACACCAATAGTTCTAACATCACACCAATAGTTCTAACATCACACCAATAGTTCTAACATCACACCAATAGTTCTAACATCACACCAATAGTCCTAACATCACACCAATAGTTCTAACAGTTCCTAACCAATAGTTCTAACATCACACCAATAGTTCTAACATCACACCAATAGTTCTAACAGTTCCTAACCAATAGTTCTAACATCACACCAATAGTTCTAACTATGCATAGATTCTAATTGCGGTTCAGTGTTTTTAGAGTCTATTATAACGGTTACCACATAATTAGCATACGCTGCAAAGAGATAACCATTGCTAACCGGTTAGACTTTTTTCTTTGATCTCTCATCAATGCGGATATAAATGCTACAATGCATATTATTAACATATCAAATAATACAAAGATTATTGCTTAGAATAAATTAAACTCCATCAGATTGACAAGTTTTTGTTTATTAACTTTGTCAATAGGAAGTGGAATAGGATTGCAGTTAATATTTAAATGATTGAAATTTAAGCTTCGGGTAAGTTATATCCTAATTTTTTTCCATATCCATCATATTTGTGTGGTTAATTCCATGGTTACCTATTTACATATACATCATGTTAAGGAATTTATTATCAATTGATGTCTAGTTTTTTTTGTTGTTGTTTGGTCAATTTCTTCGTCTACAAACATTTTTCTTGTATATATACTTTAAACACAATCTATAATATTGTACCTATCTCTTTCCTTCCTTTTCTTATTCTCTCCTTTTCCTTTCTTACTCTCTCCTTCCCTTTCTTACTCTCTCCTTCCCTTTCTTACTCTCTCCTACCCTTTCTTACTCTGTCCTTTCCTTTCTTACCCTCTCCTTCCCTTTCTTACTCTCTCCTTCCCTTTCTTACTCTCTCCTTCCCTTTCTTACTCTCTCCTTCCCTTTCTTACTCTCTCCTTCCCTTTCTCTTACAGAAATCGATGTAGCTTCACGGCGCAGGCGCACACTCACCTTCTTCCCCTTCTTACTCCATCTTACATCCATTTAGACTAGGGACTATGACTGTAGAGTGTACATACAGTATACAGTCCTCACACAGTGTTAGAATAACAATTCACATACAGTATTATACAGTGTTTACTGTGTTAGGTGCCTGTACTTTCACATACAGTAATTACAGTGTTTACTGTGTTAGGTACCTGTACTTTCACATACAGTATTATACAGTGTTTACTGTGTTAGGTACCTGTACTCTCACATACAGTAATTACAGTGTTTACTGTGTTAGGTACCTGTACTCTCACATACAGTAATTACAGTGTTTACTGTGTTAGGTACCTGTACTTTCACATACAGTATTATACAGTGTTTACTGTGTTAGGTACCTGTACTTTCACATACAGTATTATACAGTGTTTACTGTGTTAGGTACCTGTACTCTCACATACAGTAATAACAGTGTTTACTGTGTTAGGTACCTGTACTCTCACATACAGTAATTACAGTGTTTACTGTGTTAGGTACCTGTACTTTCACATACAGTAGTATACAGTGTTTACTGTGTTAGGTACCTGTACTTTCACATACAGTAGTATACAGTGTTTACTGTGTTAGGTACCTGTACTTTCACATACAGTAATGCACAGTGTTAGGCACCTATACAAAATTAAGAACATTTTTTATCACAGTGTAGAAGTACATACAGTATTTCTTATCGTACTAACATGGTTTTCTTTTCTTTACAGGAATAATTCACGATGAAGAATAGAATGCGGAATGAGACAAAAGAAGAAGGAGAAAAAATGAAGAAGTAACCAGGGAATAAAGAAGAAGAAAGATAAAAGAAGAGTGAATAAAGGAAATGGGAGAATATGAAGAAGTTTTATTAGTTGTAAATCTTTAACCAATTTTTCAAAATGTGTAGGTTCCTCTATGTTTAATATTTCATTCAATCAAGTTATGTCCAATACAATATTAACATTTCTACTGGGCTATTATTGATAGTAAGATGAAACTTTATTACATCAAAGTATAAAAGATCTTAGAAATGATATTGCTTTTATCCCTTTTTTATAGTTTTATAGTTAAAGTTAAAGAACATAAGATCTTAGATGCTTTTTTTTATTGTTTTCTAGATATTCAGAGTGAAAATGTGCTTTCGCAACATTGTATTAAATAGTCTCTAATAGTGTGTAGGTACAAACCTCTTAAAGTTAATAGTGGAAAATGTGGGTCATTAGATAATAGGGCTATCTAATAAATAATAATAGGGCTATCTAATAAATAATAATAGGGCTATTTATTGAATAATAATACGCCTATTGACAACTGTTTATGATATTTAACTATTTAATTGTAGCTCAAAGGTTCTTCTGTTATTTGAAAGAAAATAAATATACTTAATGTTTAAATCATATTCAGAGTTTCATTTTGAGTTATAATTATTGTTAGTTATATTTTGAATTGTAATTTATGTGAAACTTTTAGTTACATTCATTGTTGATCTTTTGAGTTATATATTGAATAATAGTTATTGATATATTTTGAGTAATATTTATTTCCATATTTTGGGTAATATTTATTGCAATACCTTCAGTCAAGAATGAAAAATTTTCAGTTAAATACTAGAAATAGAAATAAAGTCTACGTTAACTTCTAACCATATTTGAATAATTTTTCAGGAAATGTATTTTGTGGTTATAACTCCCCGGAAACTACTAACCGTATTTAAGTACAATTTTATGTTGAATAAATAGAATATTATTAATTTTACTAATTATAAAACATGCATACTTATAATTATTTTTAACATAATAAAAATACAAGCTTCTCATTTGTATATCATTATACCTTTCACTTATACCATATGTAGGACAAAGCGTACAATAGAAAACTTATATCATTGTGATAATGACGATACGTTACAATAGACAATTGTAATGTATAACAATGAATGGAAAGGTGGGCGGGGCTTAATTTAAAGAGGGGTAAGGGGGTGGGGGAAAATATCTAGAAAAATGAATGGCCGAACATCTGAGAAAAGTTACAAAACTACGGGAAAGAAAGTTACAAAACTACGGGAAGAGAAAGTTACAAAACTACGGGAAAGAAAGTTACAAAACAACGGGAAAGAAAATTACAAAACTACGGGAAAAGAAAGTTACAAAACTACGGGAAAGAAAGTTACAAAACTACGGGAAAGAAAGTTACAAAACAATGGGAAAGAAAGATACAAAACTACGGGAAAAGAAAGTTACAAAACTACGGGAAAAGAAAGTTACAAAACTACGGGAAAGAAAGTTACAAAACTACGGGAAAGAAAGTTACAAAACAATGGGAAAGAAAGATACAAAACTACGGGAAAAGAAAGTTACAAAACTACGGGAAAAGAAAGTTACAAAACTACGGGAAAGTAAGTTATAGGAGTTAACTATAGAGGAGTTCACTATAGAGGAGTTTACTATAGAGGAGTTCACTATAGAGGAGTTCACTATAGAGGAGTTCACTATAGAGGAGTTCACTATAGAGGAGTTCACTATAGAGGAGTTCACTATAGAGGAGTTCACTATAGAGGAGTTCATTATAGAGGAATTCACTATAGAGGAGTTCACTATAGAGGAGTTCACTATAGAGGAGTTCACTATAGAGGAGTTCACTATAGAGGAGTTCACTATAGAGGAGTTCACTCTTTGGAGTTCACTATAGAGGAGTTCACTATAGAGGAGTTCACTCTTTGGAGTTCACTATAGAGGAGTTCACTATAGAGGAGCTCACTATTGAGGAGTTTACTATTGAGGGGTTGACTATAGAAGATTCTACTGAGTAAGTATAATAGAGACTTCAATAATTTTGTCTTTCTTAAATTAAGCAATAGCCTAATCAAATATGTACATCATTAATAAGTACCAGTGTGTTCATTAATAAGTAGGTACCAATGTGTTTATTTCTACAAATAGTAAGTACTCTACTCCATTAATTTCTCTTAAATTGAAGCAATGGCCAAATCAACTGTCCAATCATTTCGAGACTCTCAATATTCGCAGCATGGCGGAGGAGGGAGAGATCTAATTGTTTTAGATGTGTTGCTGTCCATCTTACTCCGCAGCGCGCCAGATAAAGTCTCTCAAAACAAAAGACGACTGACGGCCGCACGGAATTACATTCGGATGCTCTTTGGCGAATAATAATTGGAATAGTGTACCTACCTACCGACCAACAGACTTTGTAAATTGGTTAGGTTATCATTGGGAAGTTGTGAAGGCAACCAAAGTAATGATTAGTGTGCTGACTGACTTGTTAGTACAGTGATAACAAACTGTTGTTAGTATAGTATAGTGATAACAAACTATTGTTAGTATAGTATAGTGATAACAGTTGAATTAGGAAGTACCGTTAAATCAGTTAAACTTATCACATTTGCTGTTAAAAGGAATTACTTTTCAATTCATTACAACGCAACATTAAATAGAGGTTAGAAAACAAATGCATCGTAAAATGAAATAAAAAATAAACAGGAACAAACGATAAATGACTTGAAAGCTTTCAAAAAGAGTTCAAATGATCAGTAATTTAAAAACATCTTATAAGTATTACGCCTTGCACTTATTTGTATTGAATGTTATAGTAGCTATTGTGTAACTGTGCCAAGACATGTAGTACCAAGACATGCAGTACCAAGACATGTAGTACCAAGACATGTAGTACCAAGACATGCAGTACCAAGACATGCAGTACCAAGACATGCAGTACCAATACATGCAGTACCAAGACATGCAGTACCAAGACATGTAGTACCAAGACATGCAGTACCAGGATATGCAGTACCAAGACATGCAGTACCAAGACATGTAGTACCAAGACATGCAGTACCAGGATATGCAGTACCAAGACATGCAGTACCAAGACATGTAGTACCAAGACATGCAGTACCAGGATATGCAGTACCAAGACATGCAGTACCAAGACATGTAGTACCAAGACATGCAGTACCAGGATATGCAGTACCAAGACATGCAGTACCAAGACAAGTAGTACCAAGACATGCAGTACCAGGATATGCAGTACCAAGACATGCAGTACCAAAACATGCAGTGCCAAGACATGCAGTACCAAGACATGTAGTACCAAGACATGCAGTACCAGGATATGCAGTACCAAGACATGCAGTACCAAAACATGCAGTGCCAAGACATGCAGTACCAAGACATGCAGTACCAAGACATGCAGTACCAAGACATGCAGTACCAAGTCATGCAATACCAAGACATGCAGTACCAATACATGCAGTACCAAGACATGCAGTACCAAGACATGCAGTACCAAGACATGCAGTACCAAGACATGTAGTACCAAGACATGCAGTACCAAGACATGTAGTACCAAAACATGTAGTACCAAGACATGCAGTACCAAGACATGCAGTACCAAGACATGCAGTACCAAGACATGCAGTACCAAGACATGCAGTACCAAGACATGCAGTACCAAAACATGCAGTGCCAAGACATGCAGTACCAAGACATGCAGTACCAAGACATGCAGTACCAAGACATGCAGTACCAAGTCATGCAATACCAAGACATGCATTACCAAGACATGCAGTACCAAGACATGCAGTACCAAGAAATGTAGTACCAAGACATGCAGTACCAAGACATGCAGTACCAAGAAATGCAGTACCAAGACATGCAGTACCAAGACATGTAGTACCAAGACATGCAGTACCAAGACATGTAGTACCAAGACATGCAGTACCAAGACATGTAGTACCAAAACATGTAGTACCAAGACATGCAGTACCAAGACATGCAGTACCAAGACATTCAGTACCAAGACATGCAGTACCAAGAAATGCAGTACCAAGACATGCAGTACCAAGACTCAAACATCTTCTCTCTAGGTTTAACTTTACTCCTCTAAGATTATTATTGTTATTGTTTCTACAAATACCAAAAATAAGCAATGTTCTTCCTTTGATTGTAAAGTAGTTTAAGTCGTGGATTTTTTAGTTTTATTTAAATGAAATTATGGTAGTCTTTGATAAACTTTGCTGATTTTATTTTACCCTGAATACTTCTTTTGGTGACATCTAACTATTTATGAAAGGAAATATGACTTTTATTAGCAAATATGAATGTTCAAGAATGTTGAATCACACTTTTGGCAAGTCCAGTCATAATTCAACGTACCCGTGTAGATTTATTCAAGTTGCCCAAAAATGTTGATATACTGAGAGGTTCGTTTGTTTTTGACTTTATCAAAGTAGACTTTTTTTATCAAAGTAGACTTTTTTTATCAAAGTACACTTTTTTTATCAAAGTAGACTTTTTTTATCAAAGTAGACTTTTTTTTATCAAAGTAGACTTTTTTTTATCAAAGTAGACTTTTTTTTATCAAAGTAGACTTTTTTATCAAAGTAGACTTTTTTTTATCAAAGTAGACTTTTTTTATCAAAGTAGACTTTTTTATCAAAGTAGACTTTTTTTATCAGAGTAGACACTTTTTTTTATCAAAGTAGACACTTTTTTATCAGAGTAGATTTTCTTTTATCAAAGTAGAATCAAAGTTAAATGTTCACAAATAATATATGATTTTGATACTGTTACTATTTTTATAAATATGTTTTGGAAATAATTAATGTTGCTCCGTTAGTGCAACAAGGAATGTGACGAAAAGAGACACAAGAGGAAAATGAAGAGGTGACAGTAAATGAAGCCTGTATAAAAAAGTCTAATACCTCGTAGTTGAAGAACAAAACCCTAGCGCTATCCACTAAATTGTAAGTAGCGTTAAATAAATAACATCATTGTAAAAATGAAAAAAGACAATGCCACTGCAAACAATATCATATTGTACACATTGGTACCACGAGCTTTATTGGAAGTAATGTGACAGTACAGAAAAATAGGTGTAATGCACATTAAATCAAACGAACCATCGAAATAATACATATATAACTAGTGGCTTCTCTAATTTAAAACCATGTTAAATAGAAATTGTATTTTTAGTTAATTGCCCACATCATATCTACATGTCAATTACCATACTAATATCGTAAATGTAAACCACACGAAATTTACAATGTTAATCATACCCATTTTTTAAATGTGATAGTCCCACATGGTATACACATGTTTTAAATGTGAAAGTCCCACATGGTATACACATGTTTTAAATGTGAAAGTCCCACATGGTATACACATGTTTTAAATGTGCAAGTGCCACTTGGTATACACATGTTTTAAATGTGCAAGTGCCACGTGGTATACACATGTTTTAAATGTGCAAGTCCCACATGGTATACACATGTTTTAAATGTGCAAGTGCCACATGGTATACACATGTTTTAAATGTGAAAGTCCCACATGGTATACACATGTTTTAAATGTGTAAGTCCCTCATGGTATACACATGTTTCAAAATAAAGTACTCAACACTCTCTCTCTATCACTCACTTCAGTATAAAATCTAATGTTATTACAACAATTCCTACCAACCTTTATGACTAACCATTGAAAAACTTCTCTCCAATTTATATTATTAATGTGGAGGCTATATAATGTAATCCAAAGTAATATTTTAGTAATTACTATGAAAATATAATGATGGTTTAATTTTTAAAATGTGAATCGAACATTTTTCTCTAAAATATTTGAAGTAGAGTCCAAAATATTTCTGACTGTCTTATATTCCATAAATATCGCGCAACTACATACACTGATCACTAAGGTTGTGACAATATGCGTTTAAAATCATAGATCCTGGAACTATTATAGACGGATGAATTAAAGACTATTCAATCGTTCTAAATCAACGGTATATAGTATTCGATGCCATTTCATTTCGTCTATGATTTTATCTTCATATTGTCACGAACCTACCTGAGTTATTACAATGGTTCCTAATATATAAATGAAGTATATATGCTAAAAATCTATTGCCCAGGCAAGAAGGATTTATTCCTCGAATATCAGGGGAATATCCCAGGCAAAAATTTAATCCTTCCTGCCTATGTGGTTCATTGTCTGCCCTGTTATCCGTATATAAAAATCACGTGAGACCCCATGCCAACGAAAGCAGACGAAAACTAGGGAGGTTACGAATTATCGGTCAGTACTACATCTTCGGTCATATAAGAAAAAAAAAATTATTTCTATTACTAATACTTTTGGAAACCCGGGTTAGCAGAAGTATTAGATAGCACTGTGTAATATATTCACAATAAAAAGTAATTTTATTAATAAAAATGAATTAGACTATTTATATCGACTGGGGTGTTTTGCATCGGAGATTAATTATTTGCAGAGTGTTTCTGTCCTGCCACCATACAGAGTAGCTACTCTTCATTACTCAAGACTCGAAAGAGCAGAATGGCTCACTATACATGACTTCATTATAAAGGAGTTGTACTAGCAGAACTCCACTTCAATGAACTATGAATAGTTTTCTATATAGAGATGCATAGAAAACGCATGGCCATTCTTTGCAAGACCGAACAAAATCTATTCATTATACAGGGTGCTTTATTTCTCAGAACTCAACTAACTTAGGATGGTTTGGCCGAAACCAAATTGGCCGAAAACGGATTTGCCGAAATACAGATTTGCTGAAGGAATAATTTTCCGAAAAACGAATTTGTCGAAAATCAAATTTAATGTATTCAAAAATATGTTGGACTTAGTAGTTCTCATCATTATATCTTATGCATATAAAAACACATTTCTTATATGAGTTTGAATTTACTATTGCTATATAAATTTGTATTCCGCTAATTCGGTATCATTTTGCTCAATTCATATATCTAACTGTATATAGATTAAATATTAATATGTATATGGCATTACTAAAAACGGGTTGATATAAATCAATCTTTTTACCTGAAACAAATTTATTCATGCAAGTGACACTATCGTTGAAGCTAGAGGTATATTGGGATGATATAAACATATATAATAGTTGTTATTCATTACTAACAATTTTATATTCTAAACGCAATAAATGGAATTGTATATTTATAATGTCAGCAACAAAACAACTTCTGTATGGTATACTATTAACAACTGAATAAAGAAATATACTGTAAACATGGAATATTCACAAAAATGAATAAACACGCTAGAAACACACAATCTACAAACAACCACACGCTCAAATGAAAGAAATGCAACTTGTTCCCATAGCTGACTGACTGATTTTGACTGAATAAAGTTTGAAGAATCATTAATTAGTGGTACAAAGATTACCACAACGATTAACGAAGAGATAGAATAATTAAAGGATCATTTACTGTAACTAAAGGTTATGATTTCGTTTCTTTTATCTAATTATTATTTTATTTTTAATTCTGTTTTAAATAAGTCTTTCGGTAAATTTGTCTTTCGGCGAATCCGTTTTCGACAAATTTGTATTCGGAGAATCAGGTTTCCTAAAATTCGTTTTCGGAAAAAACGCAGAATACCGGTTCACTATACAGGACATCAGGGGAGTAGTACTGTATATAAATAGACTCAAAATATTTTTGCTCTCATTGCTTTAATAAGTTTAAATGATTAATGTCAACTTATTAAAACACGTTTCCTGCGATGTGACCCACTGGTGGGTCACATAGTTTTTTTCAGAATCGCTCTAAGATATTTCTCTTTAACTAATATATCTTTTAATGTGTATATTCATATCCTAAAGAAGGATATATTATACACAAAATATGGAAAAGTCTACTGAATAAAAATGAATATTTTTCTGACCAAATTGAACTGAAGTTATGACAGTTAAAGCTGTCGCAGGAAATGTCTTAGCTAATACATATGAATAGGGCTGGGACAATATGCTCTAAAAACTATAGATCCCGAAAATATCATAGACGAAACTAAATGAAATGGTATCGAATACTTTATACCGCTGGTTTAGAAGCATTCAATAGTCTTTAACTCTCTCCGTCTATAATATTTTTGGGATCTATAGTTTTTAGAGCATATTGTCCCAGCCCTGCATATGAAAAACAAACATATTTTGTAAATGAAACAAAAAATGCTAGAGTCTACCACTAAATTTATAAGCTCCGTCAGTTTGGCAATAGAAGACTATTCAAATCATAGAAAACTGTAGATAAAATTTTTAGGGGGGACTGTCCTAAAACTAAACCAGACTGAGGATAAAATTCAAACATATGAGGAAAAATAAGAAGAAAAAGCTCGATTTTAATTATATTTCAGTTATGATTTCCCTACAGTAATCAGTCTAAATTTGGAAAACATATACCTTTAATTTCATTTTTTACAATAGATTCTAACTTCGTGATTAAGCTACCTATTACATAACTTATAAATGTATCATTCCAAAATAATTATTTAAATATCCAGACAATTGTTTATATAACCTAAAAGTTTCATTAGAAAGGGTTTTTCAATTAGAAAGGGTTTTTCAAAATGGAGAAGGTAATTATTACACAGGGACCGTACAATGACTGCTAATCACTAGCTAAATCCTAATTAACCAAAATTACCCCTTAGTGTACAATATCTAAGCAATAAATAATAATCTAAACAAAACAAATTGATCTAAGAAAGAAATCAATGAGCTTCAAAACCATTTACTATTTCCAAAAACCTAAATCTTAGGATTTCGGCATAGTACAATACTTCAGTGACTATATCTTATTATTAGGGTTGTGACAATGTGCATTTAAAATCATAGATCTTAGAATATCATAGACGAAACGAAATGGTATTGAATACTATATACCTCTGGTTTAGAACGATTCAATATTTTTATTTTAGTAGGGGTTTAACGTCTGCTTCGGAACCAAAGGCCATATCGCTGACGTCAAAAGGAAATTAAATACAAGGGACTAGAAGAAGCAGTCAGATAGGAAAGTGGCTCCATGAACAAAGTCACTTACCACCGTCGGTGACAATGCTCATGGATACAGAAAAGCTACTCCGTGAATGCAGTCACTTACCAAGGAATGTGACGAAACGGGACACAAGCACCGGTGGCTGCACTCACGGATGGAAGAGGAAAATGAAGAGGTGATAGTAAATGAAGCCTACGAGCCTACCTAACACAAAAATCTAAGACCTCGTAGTTGAAGAGCATAACCCTAGCGTTATCCTCTAAAACTGCAAGTAGCGTTAAAAAAATGATAAACAAGGTAAAAATAAAAAAAGACAATCCATAATCCAAATTACAACAGTTCGGGGCCCAAGGGACGCCACCCCCCTTCTCTTCCATTCACCACAGACAGCTTCAGGATAGAGCCCCTGGGGGCGAACGATTCAATACTGTTTAATTCACTCCCGTCTATAATATTTTCGGGATCTATGATTTTAAACGCATATTGTCACAACCCTACTTATTATACTACAAAATTCGATTTTCTTTGATAAAATTTCTTCATGCAAAGGTAATTGTTTACACATTGATGATATTAGCGTTACAAAATCGAGGATGAATGGTTTGTAGTAATTAGTTAGCTACACTAAAATGGAATTTGATCACTAAAATCCTGTTCTAAAGTTTAGTTATTACAATTTTGGTAGACTTTTTCTCTCTAAAAAGCTACTCCTATATTTCAAATATCTAACACTGCAAAAAAATTCTCACAATTTGAATAATTAGCTGTCGTTGGTTGTTGATTCAAAACATTTAATTTGGTATAGCAAGGTTCAAAATTAAAAGCTATTTCACACTAGGATATGGCTACTAGGGTTCATTAGAAAACGAATAAAAAGTTTGCTACTAGCTGAACAGTGGTTCAGTGTGGTGGTCTGAGTAAATTATGCTAACCCTATAATAAAAATCAAGAGTTCAATATTAAATAGACTGAGTTTATTGAAGAAACAGTGTAATAAAGTACAAGATATATGGAATGAACCAACTGATGAATCTAAATAGTCAACTTTCAAATTGTAATCTAGAATAGTTAATACTTTCTGCAAGAACAGACACAAAGGAGCTAAAACCTGTGAGATAGAGATACCTTCACAAATAACCTACACCAATCATACACAATTCACAGTCATCTTAGTACATAAAATAACAAAGTATCTAGCAAGAGATTTAACTTCACTACTCTACTGCTTTTTTCGTCTTTGCTCTTTTTCTTGTTTTCTTTTCCTTCTTGAGTCCGTCCATACTTGATCTCATAAATTGAACAAACTGCACTTGGTATTTGCCAACATCACTTGCCTTAACCTGAAACAAAATGGAATTATAGAAGATGTGAATGAAGCCACATAGCAACTGAGTAGTACAGACACTCTGTAGACTATAATGCTATATATAACTTTAAACCCATTTCAGAGCTGCAAAAAAATTGCCCAAAAAGATTTAGTTGTATTAGTAATACTTAGTGCCGTTTAAAAATTGGATTATAAACTGTTTTGCATGATGATTTTCCCATACAGAATAACATAAAAATTAATTATTATGTAGCTACATATGTTTAACTATTGCTAATATATGATTCTTGCTAAAGGCAATAGCACACAACTTTATCTCAAAAATAATTAATAAAATATGAGTTTCCAAAGACCAATTGTTTTGCATCAAATGAAATATAGAAGAGAAACCCAAGAAGAGAAATATCTTGAAAATATTTAAACATAACAAACAAAAAAAAACATTTGATGACTTTTTCAAGTGTCCTATAAAAGGTTAAATGAATTTAAAGTTGCTATAATCATTTCATGAAAATAGGAAATTGCAGAGCTTTTTGATTATAAATAGATGGGATAACTACTAGCTATGTAATCCAGTTTAAAGTATAAGACTGCTTGGAATGGGTTAAACTACAACTAGCTACTCTTTACTCACATAGAAATATATAAAGTTGGTAGTTAATATCTATATGAAAGTTACCATATAGTCACTGATGAAAATATAAAAATAACATATTCACACTCACCAGTCACTACTCACTAACTCAGTTATCTTTATTCACAGTCACCAGTCAATACTCACTAATCTTTATTCAGTCACTACTCACCAACTCAGCTTACTCACCAGTCACTACTCACTAACTCATCTTCACTCACCACAGTACTGACTGTCTTCTGCTTATATCTGGCCCTGAGCAAGCAGTTGTAGGACTCAGGTTCTGGCAGAGGCACAGCTTCTTTGACCACCTTTCCCTTCTTCATACGTGTCTTTGGAATGGGAACCTTCCTGCCATCATCTGAAGAATATCATTCATTAATTTGGCTGTATATTTAGTCAAACTTTTAAATCTGAAAATAAGTCTTGAAACTTCTATTTTAAATATACATATTTATCTGTTCATTATAATGTCAAAAAACTGAAATGAAAAACTCGAGACAAAAAGAGTTTGCAAAACTAAATAAATTAAAATAAACAAAGAATTTTTTAATAACTCCTACTATATAATTCAACAATCAATGTTCAGATAGAAATTAAATATATAATAACACTCATTTTATCATTGAACTTACATCTTTTCATGGACAGAGTAACTGATCCTGCTTCTCTTGAGTCATGGAACATCAACGTCAACTCGGACATGAACTGCAACAGATATCAAGTAAAATGTTAGACGTAAGGGTGAGAAAAGGATTAAAAAGGAAAATAGTATGGCTCATAAACTCTCCATTGGTCTCTCCAAAAATAATCAAATTTCTCTCCAAAATGATCAAATTCTCTCCAAAATGATCAAATTCTCTCCAAAATGATCAAATTCTCTCCAAAATGATCAAATTCTCTCCAAAATGATCAAATTCTCTCCAAAATGATCAAATTCTCTCCAAAATAACATTGTAGCATAGGAGAAAAATAGATGTTTCTCTCCATTTGCAATATAAAGACTCAAAATAATTGTCACAAACTAACAATCACAATGGCAAATTTGGACATGCTTTATTACCTGGGATACTAGTTGAGTCTAGTTATGTAGATTATAATAAGGTAGCTAATGTTTCAATTATTTATATTGGAATATATAAATTCCATGGAAATTACTGTTCAAGAATTCAAGATCTAAGTGAATAGCTAATAAAAATCAGAATCAGATAAAGAACACTATTTGATAGGCTTCATAAAATTATAAATCATATCACTGATATCAGATATATCCAAAAGGCAAAAACAATATTGCTATGAACATAAAAGCTACAAGAGGAAACATTTCAAGAGTAAGGCCACTCAGCATAATGGGGTCTCTCTTATTTTGTAGTAGTAGCTACAGGCAGTTTTTTTCTAAATTTGTCTCCGGAATAAGAAATTGAAACTAAATATAAATAATCTACTTCTGATAAATTTATGGAAATGTATGAATTAAATAAAGATATGCACCAAGCTGTGTTTCATGGTCAATGTTAAAGACTATGTCAGTTAAAGCCAATTAATTGGTTTACATTTCAAATAGTCATAACTCAGATATATGTAATTGGCTAAATTTTATAAATTAATTCTTATGTTTCAATGTTAATTAATAATTTTGGCTTGAAGTCTTCTAAAATGAGCCAAAATTCGCTTGGCTCAGAATTTTTTCTAATTTAAATTTGGCACAAAAATTCCATTTTTCAAAGTATGAACAAAGTCACCAGTAAACTGGCAACTTTTGAGGGTCAACATAAGTTGAAAAACATGTAATTTGTAAACAACAAGTATGCATCAGATATGGAGCGTAAGGATGTTTTCAAGTGTGAAATCTTTGATTCTTTATTAGGAAGTCAAATTTCATCTTTAAAGTGTTTTGAATGTCCAGACTGCAGGAACTGGCAATAGTAAAGTGTTCTCCAAGAAATATTCTATTTTAACTTCTGTTCTCAGTCCAGGTTTTAAAGTGTGACAGGAAAGTCGCCAGTTTAGTGAGAAAATGGATCCAGGTAACCACATTTTAAGATACTTTAAAGCCAGTCTGCATTTGGTGCACAAAATTCCACTGACTATTTCAAAAAGCTGAAAAAATCCACCATAAATTTCCAGTAATTTGGATGATCCACCAACATTTTGCTCATTTTTCCACCGAAAATTAATGGTAACATAGGAATAAATAGCTAAGAATCCACCGACTTTGCCAGAATATTATTTTCAAATGGAAAAAATTCCACCGACAAATCGGTGGAATTTATCATGATATACAGTCTGGCTTTAAAGAAGAAATTTGACTACTTAGCGAAGATTTTATAATTGAAAACATCATTATGATGATTATGCTTCATATCTGAGTCTGATGCATGTGCATCTCTTGAGACTATTGTGAGAGTGATTTACTTGTTATTTACACGTTTTTCAACTTATTTAACCTCTCAAAAGTCGCCAATATACCACGTTTCAAAGTAAGGACAAATTCGCCAATATATTGGCAACTTTTGAGGGGTGAAATAAGTTGAAAAAGATGTATACAACAAGAAAATCACTCATAAAATAGTCTCAACTCAGAGTAATTAATCCATCAGAAAAGACTAATTTTTCCAGAGTAGGTCTCAAGACAAGAGATGCACATGCAACTGACCCAGTCTGTATTTTGTGGTAAATTCCACCGACATGTCGGTGGAATTTTTCTCCATTGAAAATAATATTCTGGCAAAGTTGGTGGATTTTCACCTATTTACAAATTACTCCTATGTTACCATTAATTTTCGGTGGAAAAATGGGTAAAATGTTGGTGGATCAGCCAAATTACTGGAAATTTATGGTGGATTTTTTTCAGCTTTTTCAAAAAGTCAGTGGAATTTTGTGCAGCAAATACAGACTGGCAACTGACGTGAAGCATGAGGATATTTTCAACTTTCAAGTGTAAAATCTTCACTAGGAAGCCAAATTTCTTCTTTAAAGTATCTTAAATGTGGCGACCTGCGGTGCGTAGAAACACCGAAACGGACCAAAACGGAGTCAAATATGTATGTTAAAGAACTGTTAGCATCATTTTAAATGCTCAATGATGTTATATATTGCCAAAGAACACTTGGTTGAACACCAGAACCGACCAAAATGAACCAAAACGTACTGGAACGGAAAGAGACGGACCAAAACGGAGTCAAATATGGATGCTAGAATACTGTTTGCATCATTTTGAATGCTCATGGAGGTTATTAAAGAATGAATAGTTGCATTAACATATAAAGATCTTAATAAAGAAAAATGTACTTATTACATAAGTACAAACGTACTTATAACATAAGTACAAACGTACTTATTACATAAGTACAAACGTACTTATTACATTAGTACAAAAGTACTTATTACATTTGTACAAACGTACTTAATACATTAGTACAAACGTACTTATTACATTAGTACAAACGTACTTATTACATTAGTACAAACATACTTATTACATAAGTACAAACGTACTTATTACATAAGTACAAACGTACTTATAACATAACTATAAGTACAAACATACTTTCCAGTCTGTATTTGGTGCACAAAATTCCACTGACTTTTTAAAATAGCTGAAAAAATCCACCATGAATTTCCAGTAATATGGCTGATCCACCAACATTTTACCCATTTTTCCACCGAAAATTAATGGTAACCCATGTTTCAAAGTGTGGCAGGAAAGTTGCCAGTTTAGTGAGAAAATGGATCCAGGTCGCCACATTTAAGATACTTTAAAGAAGAAATTTGACTTCCTAGTGAAGATTTTACACTTGAAAACAACCTTATGCTCCATGTTTCAAAGTGTGGCAGGAAAGTTGCCAGTTTAGTGAGAAAAGGGATCCAGGTCGCCACATTTAAGATACTTTAAAGAAGAAATTTGACTTCCTAGTGAAGATTTTACACTAGAAAATATCCTCATGCTTCATGTCTGATGCATATTATTGCATGTGAATCATTTGAAAATATTTTATGAGTGATTTATACTTATTATTATCATGTTTTTCAACTTCTTTGACCCCTCAAAAGTCGCCAGTATACTGGCGACTTTGTCCATACTTTGAAACATGGCTTATGCTTCATGTCTGATGCAAGTGTAACTCTTTGAGGCTATTTTGGGAGTAATTTACTAATTATTTACATGTTTTCCAACTTATTTAACCCCTCATAAGTCGCCAATATACTGGCGACTTTGTCCACACTTTGAAACATGGATGGTAACATAGGAATAAATAACTAAAAATCCACAGACTTTGCCAGAATATTATTTTCAATGGAGAAAAATTCCACCGACAAGTCGTTGGAATTTACCATGAAATACAGTCTGGCATACTTATTACATTAGTACAGACACCAAGTAATAAAGCATGTCCAAACTCGCCATTTTAATGGCGAGTTTGTGACAGTTATTTTGAGCCCTTCAAATGCAAATGGCGAGTTTTATCTATTTTTCTCCTATGCTACAATGTTATTTTGGAGAGAATTTATGAAAATTTGATCATTTTGGAGAGAATTTTTTGAATTTTGGAGAGAGCTGGAGAGACAAAAGCAAGTTTATGAGACATACTATTTTACTTGGTACAAACATACTTATAACAACAAGATGCTGATAGACTGATAGTCTTTCCCATTGCATGATACATCACACGTGCACTGGTTGACAGCCAGTCTGAAAAGTACAGCAGGATTTGTGGATTAATCCTGCGCCCATGTCCTATTTAATTCCTATGTTCCCATGTTATTTGCTGCGCCCAAACCCCCAAGTAATAAAGCATGTCCAAACTCGCCATTTTAATGGCGAGTTTGTGACAGTTATTTTGAGCCCTTCAATTGCAAATGGCTAGTTTTTTCTATTTTTCTCCTATGCTACAATGTTATTTTGGAGAGAATTAATGATAATTTGATCATTTTGGAGAGAATTTGTTGAATTTTGGAGAGAGCTGGAGAGAAAAATGGTGAGTTTATGAGACATACAATTTTACTTGGCCAAACCCCAATTTCTGTAAATAATCCTGTGTCTGACAGTCTGAGGAGACCTTCTTTTCAGACTGGGTTGACAGTGGTTGTGACTGTCTATTTTTATCTGTCTATTCCTATCCGTTAATTATTATCTGTCTAATCCTATCCGTTAATTATTATCTATCTATTCCTATCCATTAATTATTATCTGTCTATTGCTATCCGTTAATTCTTAATAAGAATCTGTCTATTCTTATGTAAGTTTCTACTTATCAAGTTATCAGTAACTAATGTAATAAGTGAGTCTGTACTTATGTAATATATAGTATGTACTTTTTTAACAATTAAGTACGTTTTAAGTTTTTTACTGATGTAATAAGTACGTTTTTCTTTATTAAGCTCTTTATATGTTAATGCAACTATTCATTCTTTAATAACCTCCATGAGCATTCAAAATGATGCAATCAGTATTCTAGCATCCATATTTGACTCCGTTTCGGTACGTTTGATACGTATCTAAAAGCTGAGCGGCGCACACCAGTACGGCGCACCAGATTACGGCGCACCACTGTACATTCTATTAGATAGGTAATTTGAATACAGATTAATGACAAATGGAGTGAATTTGATAGGTAATTGTCGTATTAAATTTATGTCTGACACCTGATGGTACCTGAATCCCAGTCTGCAGAATATGTGAGATATTTGGGATATTCTCTCCGAACAATTTTGAATTAATTCCTATATTTACATTAATTTTGCTACGAACACTTCTGAATTAATCTCTATATTTACATTGATTTTGCTACGAACAGAATAAGAGATCTCTACGAACACTTTACCAGTTTCTGCAGACTGGCCTGAATCCAATGTTTATACTTCACAGTTTAATTATTTGATTGAGATGTTTAATTTGGAATAGAAAATAAAATTCATCATAGAAAACTGTAATTGTAATTTTATGGGGTAACTATTGTAAACTTTCAGTCTGAGATGTAAATAAAAACTTATCAGTTAGCCGTTAGGTAGATGTATCGGGGGACGTGCCGCCCCCCGAACCCCCCTGCCAGGTCATTAAACAATCATGAAGTGTGCAGAACAACAAACTAGCGGATACAACAAACTACATAACAGTTTTTCACATTGAGGTCATTATTAGAAAGTACAGTGGTGCGCCGTAATGTGGTGCGCCGCTCAGCTTTTAGATACTTATGGTACATTTTGGTTCATTTTGGTCGGTTCCGGTCACCCGGTGTTCATCCAAGTGTTCTTTGGCAATATATAACCTCATTGAGCATTTAAAATGATGCAAACAGTTCTTTAACATACATATTTGACTCCGTTTTGGTCCGTTTCGGTGTTTCTACGCACACGGCAACCTGGATCCATTTTCTCACTAAACTGGTGACTCTCCTGCCACAGTGCCACACTAAGCAACACTTTAAAACATGGAACATTAAGTAATAAATTATAGCATGGCCATGCACTGAGCATATTTTGATAGCTATGCAACATTGTAATGTATTTTTTGTTCAGAATATTTTAGAGACTATCTTTAGAGGGCTGCAAATTGCAATTAAAAATCAGAGGGCTGCAATTTGCCAATTTACCTGCGTGACCCTAGTAATTTGAAATTAACGAGTTAACTTACCACATCATTTGACAGATGGTTCTTCATTGTCTATGTCTAGGATTAAGATATATCTACCCAGTTGAGAATTTAACTTAAGAGTCTCACTGCCACAATCAGCACAGTGCCACTTGATATTGATAACCTAACTTAGTTACAATAAATTCTATTAACACCCAAGTGAAGAGCTTTAAATTAATTGATAGTAATTATTATGAACTACAATGTAACCATGCTACTACAATATAAAAAAATTTAGAACATAGTATATAATATAATTTACTCCTAATAGTAAATCAAAAACACCAGCTGAGATGAAAAATGTGTAGAGAGGTGACACCGCAAACCAAAACAAACACGTTTGATCTTTTTCTTTTAAGTTGTCCCTAGAATTACAGTCAGTCAGGTTTTCTTGAAAATGCATTTTCATCGTCTTCCTCCTCATTTGCATTATCATTCACCCTCTGTCACTTCTTCATCGTTTCATTAATTTACTCTTCTTCATATCAATCTTCTCTTCCTCCTCATTTTCATTATCACTTCGCTCTTCTCTCACCTTTCCCAAGTCTCCGAACAGTTACCCTCACACCATAGTCTGTCTCTGCTTTATTCTCGGTCTCTGTTACTTCAACACCTTTCTCCCCACAGTCAAACACAAATTGTACCAGCTCTTCTCCTCCTCTATCTCCCCATATCATGCATCTCTAGTCGTCCCTTTTTCTTCTCCTTTTTCCCAGAAACAAGGAGCTAGTTCTTTCTTCCTCTGAACCATGGTATATATCTTTCATCACTTATCTCATTCTTGTACTCCCTGTACAGTCACAGCTTGTTCTTCTCATTTATCTCTTCCATCCATCTCTTTCCACTCAGAAAACAGTAGGTAGTCATACTAATTAGAGTATATCTTTGGTCATACTGTTCTTTTTTATTGTGGCCGGAAATTTGGTCTCGGAAACATTGGTCTGAAAAATTTGATCACGGAACTTTCGTTCTCGGAATGATAAACGGCAACTCAACACAAGTTTGAGTTGCCACTCAATAGTTTGTTGTATCCACTAGTTTGTTGTACTGCATACTCCATGATTGTTTAATGATCTGGCAGGTAGGGGCGGAAGAACATGTTCGGGGCGGCTTGCCCTCCTATTTATTTAACTGACAAGTTTTTATTTATACCTCAGACCGAAAGTTCTGAGACTCACTTTTGCGTCAAAACAGGTCAAAATTACTAATTTTACGTATCCTTTAACAACGGGCAAAGAAGCTATCTGCTTTTAATAAATACCGTTACGTTACACATTTTAGTTTGATTATTTTAACTTTTTCAAATATTTTTCTTCAATAAAATCATTATAAAAAAAGACCGACAGTTATGAGACTGAATTTTCCTAGAAACCTTTTTAATACAGATGGATATAAAAGCAAAAGATGTTCTAGAATCTAGATCCATCATATTCAGCAACAGTGAGTGAATATCGTTCGATTTGTGGATATTATAATTGCGGTTAAGCAGTGAATATATTGGATAAAGTATATAACATATGAGTATCCTATATAAGTTATATAACTGGTATAAACGTTGTAATTGGAGCTAACTGCAAAAGGCAATGTCATATCATTTCGAATTAGATGCTGGCATGTGTCTATTGTGAGACCCAAAACCGCGAAACGTCATATGTCCAAAAGACGTCTATAAACTATGTTTAGATTGCATCTTTTTAAGATAGGTATATCCCCAACACGGACTAGTGTTAATTTGGTTTCGACGAATAGCCAGTGTGTAGGAAGCAGCGTTAGTCCGATATTTAAATATAAATTAATTCATAAAAAGGTATCTATTAATATTCTCGCAGCAGGAGTTATAGTGAAATATTGAAAATAGTTAATAATTTTTATGATAAATATCCAAAAAATAGGAAAAATATATATATCAGTATTTTTAACCTGTTTAGATATACAATTATACATACATACATACATACATAAATTCACATCATAAAAAGAAGTTATATAAATATTTTGTAGTAATAGCAGCTATTTCAAATCTGAAGGAATCTGAAGATCATTGAAGAAATTCAAACGTGAATGTCACACATTTAAAACAAAAAATAATATGACTGAAAGAAAGCTGTGTTTACAGTTTAATTGGAAAGAGATCAAGTTCTTTTATATTTATACTTGCTATCTCTTCTATATTCAAATCCTTTAAAAGAGATGAATGTACATATATTATGTCCCAAGTAAGCTGACGAACAGGTGAAAAGTTTTTAGATCTCAAGAAGTCAGTGAGAGCTGATTCGCCTCCAGAAATGTGCTGAAATTCAACAGAAATAACCTGAAACACAGATAAAGATGAATGATAGGAAGCAGAAACTATTTATAATTGGTATAAATATGTATATAGACACACTACAGCTAGTGATAACATTCATACAATCAATTACTTTATAGATGTTTAACAAAAATTATTTAGTAAATGAATTTTACGATTTAGAAGCAATATTTACCATCAATTATGATTCGGCGATTAGAACTGTTTATATTTCAATCTATTACACATTTACCTTAATCGTGAAGTTCTCGAAGGGAAATTTTTTGAGTACTTCCAGTTCGTAACCCTCGACATCAAGACTGAAGTAGTCAATGGTTTTAATGTTGGCTGCCAACAAAAGACTCTCCAGTGGAAAACATTGTGCCAATCTTAACTCAAAATTGTGGTTGAAATTGAGTTGGTTTTCTTTAGAAAAAGTCTTCGATAAGTAACCATAGATTGAGGATTGCAAATTAACCTGAGAAAGAATGTGGATACTTTTATTTGGTATGAAGTTAGTTGTAAAAGAGATGAATTTTTGTATTAGTAATTTGGTATGAAATTTGTTTAGATGAGCATCAGTTTAGATGAGCATCCGGAGGGGAAAATTTAGAAGGTACTTAATCTAGTCAAAAAGGTTTTTTAGGGGTTAGATGTATACGATATAGCAAAGGAGCAGCATATAAATACCGTGTACCGGCAACTTGAATTGAAAGGGTTAGTCACAATTTTGCCATTTTACAGCTTCCTTTCAAGACATAATGGTTTCCTTACCCAAATGATTTTAACTGAATAAAAATTAGCATTGCTTGAACAATAACTGTATAATGTTTATAAAAAGTTCAGGTCTTGGCACTTCCTCACCAATAACATATCTTGTTATAAATACCTCGATAGGAAATCCAGATGTTGACAGACAAGAATTGCTCAATATACTTTTCCGGTTGACATTCTTAAGCTTTTTATAGTTTCTAGGGTCAGGTTCCACCAGGAGACCTGTCCAGTTGCGATATTTCTCTAGGTGGAGAGTATTGGACATTGATACGCCGTCATATGCTCCAGCTTCCACAAACACACCATTGGTCTACGTGATGGAAGTAGAGAGATGCAATATTATGTACTTATATAGCAATGTAAAATAAAAGAAAGAATTAATAAGAGCTTACTACAGGTATATATAATTTTTCAAATGGTTTCAAACTATTCTTTAACGGAAAAAGCCGACCACCTATAGTTTGCTAGCATCTGTCTTGGCATTATATTAAATGTTATTAACCTATTACGATATTCTATTTCATATATTTCCAATGAATTATCTCACTTTTTGACGAAATATTTCATCCACTACAATATTCTGTCCATAAGTTTTAAAAGGAAAGGAAGAAGAAGGAATGCTGTAGGGAAAATCTAATGGAAAATCTAGGTATTTTCGTCTGATGTACGAGAGAAGATGTGGATCGTCAGATTTCATTTCCGAATTGCTGTTGAAATCTTCTTTCGTCACTAGAAAATAAGAGGAAATAAGTCGACAGAATCGATACGTTTACAATTTTTTTCATAAATAGGCTAGACACTTAGAGGCTTATAATATAATAGATAGGTTTTGAAAAGTTACTTCTCTCTCTGTTGTTCGGGGAAACCAAACAACCTAAAATCTAACTCAACCTAGAATTAAAATAAAATGCAATATAAGCCATTTCAAAATATTTCAAATCTTACTTCTCACAAAAGATTCGATAAGATTTCTTCGAAATTTGTGTACCCTCTGGCCGCTAAAACTCACAGAGATTATCACAGTCATTGTCAGTAAACTTGAAATTATGCACCAAAATCTACGCATAATTTGATTGATAGTCTTATGTCGTAATATACTGAAATTAAATGTTTCATTATGAAATGGGATGGTAATTTCAACAAAAAAGATATGGGAAAGGTAGAATATCATTTTCTACTACCAGTTTACCCTTTCAGTTAAGGTTCATTCGTTGAGATTCTTCAGGGACAGACTTTCAAAGACGACTCATAACACTTTTGTAATGTAAACCAACCTGCAGTAAGATTTTATTTTAAACTTATAGCTGTAGTTATCCTGTTATGAAACTGCTCTTACTCTGGAAGAAAACTGCATTTATTCTGGAAAAATGTTATTATTTTGGAAGAAAACGAATCTAATTCTAAAAAAAATTGCTCTGGTCCCGGAAACAAACGGTTGTGTCAATTGAAAAAAAAAATCTGTTATCTTGGAAAAAAATTCCTTACCTTCGAAACAGACTTGCAGAAAGAAAGAAAATTAATGTATTTTCGTATTAGATTATTAAAGGCGACAAAAATTTGTCGAAGTTCAGAATTGTTACTCAATTTTGTAAATTTGTCATGAATTGAGAGAGACCTTATCTTATAAATCAACCGTAATTAGTTGTTAATAATATGCCCAATGAAAATATTAAAAATATTGAAGCCACATTTCATCAATGGTATTTTCAAAATTTTGAATTGTGGTTGTAGTGTTATTATATAGTAACTAAGTTAATTAATCTACTCAATAAAAAAAATTCTTGGTGGGGCAATAAAATTTAAAGTTCTTTCACCTCAACTTCACCTACAGGTAACTATCCAAACTGAGCCTATTAAACCAAATATTCTTTTGTCCTCGCGTCATATAACTTCGTCCTTATTATTTCGTACACGAATAAAGCAAAACAACAGTTAGGTATACTGAAAAATGTATGTATACCATATAAAAGAAAAGTAACGGTAACTTAATTATTTGACATGAGCAGACAACCTCGTTATGCTTCTGGACCCATCACCAATAGCATTAAAAGAAGACTACAATTTAAACAGGAAAGATGTTCATAAATCACAGTCTCTCTTCATAAATGAATAAAAAATTGTTCCACCTTAAGTAAGTTAAGTTCAATTTCACTTAGAAATTCACCTACACAAAATGGTACAAGTTACATGTATCTCGGAATAACTGTTACCAACATACATGTTACACCAAGAAGGTAAGACCGTCACATCAAACAAATGAGGATAAAATGACCAATATAATAATTAATAATCTTGTTTTCCTTGAGCAGACAAGAAAATGGTTTCTAAATCTATACAGTATGCTCGTCAAACCCAAGACCGACCCGCTTTTATTAACAAAATCATGACGAAGACTTATATCAAATGATAATAAGTAGGACTTATTTATATCAATGTATATGCATATACATTGTGTATATGCAGTAACTCGCATATATTTCAAGAGGATAAAATATGTATATGCATGTGTATAACTGCATATATGTTAACTGGTATAAATATGCACAGGTTGGTCAATTTTAAATTTGCAAATGTTTAACACAGCGCATGTCTTGCCGTTTTCTTTTGGTACCCCTGCATAGAAAACGATTTTATCTGTGGATACTGGATCCCCTGAGATAAAATGTTATTTTATCAAACTGATTTTGTAGGTGTAATTTTAAAACTACAAATGTATTGATAAATTTATATAGTACTTTGTATTTATTAATAACTACTTTTTAATTGATATATAAATGAATAAATTTATTTTAAAAAGTTGTACTACTCGTGTGGTGACAGTGTAATCATTTAAATGTAATTAATTAGTTTAAGTTCCAATATTTTATTTACATTTAGAATGTTCTATTTGTTTTCTTTTTTTAGTTAGTAAGTTACTGTAGTACCTAGTCAAGTACTACAAGTACTTAATTATATATATTTCATTATCATTTTTATAGAAATTATAAATTTCATATATAGGTAGGCATTATTTCAATATTTAACTAGAAAACTTGTTTCTTTAACCTTGGTTGAAAAAAAACCTAATTGAACTAAAATTGACAAATCAAAACTATAAAGTAACTTACAATTAATAAAACAATATTTCATTAAAATACTCACTTTACTCGAAAAAACTAATAACATGTACATAATTTATTTAGGTAATTGATTATACACAAAATGGTTTAAATTAACCAATTCATAACTTATTGTCACAGTTTCTAGCTGGGGACCAGTGATAGGATTCAAACTGTCTAGCAACCGGTTCACACGAACAGACGCGAACCCGTTGAATCCCACCACTGACTTGGATTAATGTGTCAGCTGGGACATATCTGTCTAGCTACAGATCGAGGTGGGCAAAGCGCCGCTACTTGAAGCACGCTCTACAAGCGGCGCTTCTTTTCTGTACAGCGGTAGCGCCGCTACTTATGTGCTAATGTAGTGGCAGTGCCGCTACTTTTTTCAGAAGCACTAGAAGTTTTTGCGCTGCCGCTTCTTATAAGATTAAAAATTGTAAAGTTATATGAGGATTCGAGATACCTTCATGTCGAAAAACGTGCACGACCCTAAAGCTTATACGTTATAAGTGATATTCAGACAAATCAGCGTATTGTTATTCAATCAATGATTTTCAGTACAACTAACTGATAGTAAGATAATGTAACGTAATTTGACCATTTGATATTAAGACAAAACCGCCTAATTCGATCACCTTAGAAAACGTCATACGCTTTTATGCAGATGTACGTTTCTTGTGATAGAATGGGTTCAACTATTTTAACAGTTTGCCAACCGTCAGGGCCGTCGATAGTGGAATGCATTTCGCATGTAAAAAGTACTGTTTGGTTATTAGTCATTACTCATAAGATACCTCTCCGCCCTTCATTTCTTAGGTGCATTCTTAGAAAAGATGTCTGGTAATAGGTGTAACACAAGAGGCGTTAGTTTCAGTATTCTACTGTGGGTAGATTCTGAGAAATTTTCTACACCGACACTTTTTAAAACTGCATCACTGGTTTCCTTTATAGTTCTCTCTTGATCAAGGACAAGTAATGTCTCGCAGCTACTTTGCCTTTGCACTTATCCTTTTGATTAATCTTATTCAGAGGATCGGCAATACAGTTCTTCACTATACGTGGCTGTAAATATAATATATTTAATTTATAGCATATATTTAATTCTTTTGAAAAGTAGCCTGCTGCTAGATTATGATATTGCAGAACAGAAGCACCACTGGTTTTGTGAAAAGGCAGCGCTGCTGGTTATTCATTATGAACTACAAAGTGAACATGATTCTTCAATATATGTACATATTAATTTAAATCTATAGCAGAGTATATAGCTAATTTATTAGAGAAATAGTATATAGCTAATAGTATATAGAGAGAAATAATGGACCTAATAACTGATCAAGAACACCAAGTAAGATGAAATATTCGAAAAGAGGTAACACCGCAAACCAAAAGAAAAACGTTTAATATTTTATTTCTGACTTTTCCAAAGAACGTTTTTTCATAAAGATGGATATGAAATCAAATGATGTTATAGATTTTAGAATCTAGATCGTTGTATTTAGAAACTAGTAGTTAATATCATTAAATTTATGAATAAATTTTGGATCTGAATAGTGACTACATTGGATAAGGTACTAAAAGATATCTTATATGACTGGCAACGGGCGAAAACGTTTTAAGTGGCTCACTGGAGAACACAATGAAGAATTAGAATTTGATGCTGCCATGTGTCTATTTAGAGACCCGAAACGTCATATGTTCAAATCACACACAAAAAAATGTTTAAAAAATTAGACAATATCGTTAAAAAGAAAGATGTCCTTTCTATGACTGATACGAGCCAGAGTTGGTTTCAACATCTAGCATATAGCAATGCAAGTGTATGGCCTTCGTCAGTCCATTATTTACAAATAAATGAATGCATAAAGGGGTACTTATTAAATTTTTCTCAATTGTATTTGTGAAATATTGAAAATAAATATTACTTTAATGCTAGATATCCAAACAACGGGAGATATGTATCAACGTTTTTAAACTGTTTGAATATAAAATTCGATTCAAGAATACCAAAGTAAGTACAAGTTGAAGGTATCTGTAGATTTACTTCATATCAACCTATAAACATGATGACGTGATAATGTTTCCAATGTTTAAAATATTTACATCATTTAAAAGTAGTGATCAACATGTGCAGAAATACAGGCTATTTCAGATCTAAATTTCTGAAGATCATTGACGAAATTCAAACGTGAGAAACTGTCACAACTAATGAAACAAATTAACTTATTTGAAAGAATATTGTGCTTAATATTTGATTGGAAAGAGATCAAGTTCTTTTATATTAAGACTTCCTATCTCTTCCATATTCAAATCCTTTAAAAGAGATGAATGAACATAAATTACGTCCCATTTAAGCTGACGAACAGGTGAAAAGTTTTTAGATCTCAAGAAGTCAGTGAGAGCAGATTCACCTCCTGAAATGTGCTGAAATTCCACAGAAATAACCTGGAACAAAGAGAAAGATGAATGATAGAAACTGGGGCCTTAAATGAATTAAGGCCCAGTCAAACGAGCGGTGCTGCCGACGCGTTTTGAGAGCGGTTTGGTCACCAAGAAACTGCTTTTGAAAGAAATTCCATTAACTCCATGTCACAAGTCAGGGAGATGACAGACGGACAATTCTACCACTCTCTGTTTTTAACATGGAGTTCAATCAAATTTCATGAAAAAGCAGTTTCTTGCCGATGCGTTTTGCCGAAACACGTCGGAAAACCCGCTCGCCGATTGGCGATTGGGCGCCAGGTGATATAAATATTTACATACGCATTAAGTCTAATGATAACATTCATGCAATCTAAAACTTTAAGGTGTTTAACTGCATTACTTAAATTAATAGTACGAGCAATATTAATGGTCTGTTAATACACGTATTTCAATAACACAATTACACATTTAATTACCTTTATCCGGAAGTTCTCGAAGGGAAATTTTTTGAGTATTTCCAGCTCGTAACCCTCGACATCAAGACTGAAGTAGTCAATGGTTGTAATGTTGGCTGCCAACAAAAGACTCTCCAGTGGAAAACATTGTGCCAATCTTAACTCAAAATCGTGTTCGAAATTGAGTTGGTTTTCTTTAGAAAAAGTCTTCGATAAGTAACCATAGATTGAGGATTGCAAATTAACCTGAGAAAGATTGGGATACTTTTATTTGACTTAAAGTTTGTTGTAAGAGAGATTATTATTTATTATCAGTGTAGGAAGGCAACAGGTTATTATTGATGCAAGTTTCATTGAAACGTCGATGAGCCTTTAGAGTTAATACTTTTATGGATGCTTTTTCCAAGTTTCTGAATAGGTGTTTAATTTCATTAGTTGATATTTTTAAAATAATTTTCGACAACCAGATGGTTAAAAACTTTGTAGTAGTAGTTTGTTTTGTGAGATTTCATTTTTATATTGGTAATTTGATATAAAATTTTATGTATCTGAGATATATTTGTTTCAGTCAATTGAACCCCTCGAACCCTCATGCCATGTCATTATTCAATCATGAAGTGTACAGTACAACAAACTAGCGAATACAAAAAATTCATTGCCGCTTCATATGAAGAATACGTATATAATGTTTGAATATTATTGAAAATACGAGTTTTCTTAGAATTCTTAATCCTTCAGCAATAGATACATGGAATAAATAACTTCAAAATCTCATAGCTCATTGAAAAAGTATTAGTTTCTTTAAAAAACGGTTATGATTTTCAGATTCTTTAGACAAAAATACATAAGAATTTAACAATTAAATTATATTAAACATGTCTTATTTAATCACCTCGATCGGATATCCAGATGTAGACAGACAAGAATTGCTCAATATGCTTTTCCGGTTTACATTCTTAAGCTTTTCATAGTTTCTAGGGTCAGGTTCAACCAGGAGACCTGTCCAGTTTTGGTATACCTCCAGGTTGAGCGTATTGGACATTGATACGCCGTCATATGCTCCAGCCTCCACAAACACACCATTGGTCTGCGTGTTGGAAGAATATAAATGCATAATTATGTACTATCAAAGAAAAGATTCGCCGCATGATGCTAATTTAACAAATCACAGTTTTCTAACTTCCTTCCTATAAACAACGTATGTATATCGATTCGATTTCTTTTCGATTGCCTGGGATCTTGAATCGATGAATTGTTCCATCGAATCGACAGACAGTTGTTTGTAGGGCTATTATTTTAAAATCTCACATATTTTACATACATCATTACAGTTAAGAAAGAATTATTTTTGAAATTTGAAACTAGAAAGTCGTGAAAAATCATTTTGATTTCACTTGTACCTATTTATAGCAATGTAAAATGAAAGATAAAAATCTAGAAAAATTAATAAATTAATAACCTACCTATAAAAAAGTATACATATACTGTATGTTGTATTATTGAGATTAACATATTTAATATGTTTATTTTTTTCATATTTAGTTTTTTTAGATAGGTTACCATCTATCTTACTTTTTGGTTAAATATTTTATCCACTACAACATTCTGTCCATAAGTTCTTAATTGGAAAGAAGGGATATCGTAGGGTAGACCTGACGGAAAATCTAGGTATTTTCGTCTGATGTACGAGAGAAGATCTGGATCGTCAGATTCTAACTCTGGATTGCTGTTGAAATCTTCTTTCGTCACTAGAAAATGAGAGAACATCAGTAGGCAGAATCGATACGTTTACAACATATTTCATCAACAGGTTGGAAACTTAGAGGTTTATAAGAAAACATTGATGGCCTTAATTTAGTTTTTTTTGTATCCGCTAGTTTGCTGTAGGTACTGTTTAACCGTGATTAATTAAAGACGCGTAAACTTAGCTGTGAAAACGCGGCGGTGAAAACGCGGCGGTGAAAATGCTAGGGCGCTATGGGCCTTACGTAACTATAGGAAGGTACAGTCAGCAAGGATGTAATATATACTATAATAAGATAAACTACTCTCGACAATTTCTATTTTGGTTTTGAAAGTTTGGTTTTGGAAGCCAGAACTAGAATTGAAATATAGTAAGGACAATCGAGGTATGCTGTTTGCGTGACGTTATAAAAGCAATACTCTAAAACCAGATTTAAGAAAATTAAAGAAAGTAACATTATGAAAACTGTTTATTTATTTCCATTATAAAAAACAGTTATGAATCCATTCATATTATTCACACTGCTTAACCTTAATTTTCTATTTATGTGCGTCACGGTAGCAAATTACTCGATTTGTGACAACAGCTCACAAAGCTACAAATATTGATAGGTTTCAACAATTATTGAGTGATTTGTGACGTGATATAAGCATGGGAATAAAATTTAAAGAGAAAATTAGGGGTCTGGCAGGTTAAATAATTTAATCAATATCTATTTACTTATTATATTATGCAAATTTATAACTATTTCTTTACAAATTTACCATCTTCAATTATCTAAATAATATTTTAAGTGTTGTTGTTATGACGTCACGCACACATCATACCTCGATTGTCCATACTATATTTCAATTCTAGTTTCCGCTTTTCAAACCAGAAATTGGTGAGAGTAGTGCATGTAGTATAATAATCTTTGCCGCCAGAATTCATATACACAATTACTGGTCTTTACCATTCATTCAGTAACTAGAATCATAGCAATACATTCAAATGTCCGATTCAACTGAGATTTTAATGAAACTTTCAAGATATTTCAAATCTTACTTTTCACAGCAGATTCGAAAACATGTCTCCCATCTTTGTGTACCCTCTGGCCGCTAAAACACACACAGATTATTACAGTCATTGTCAGTAAACTTGAAATTATGAACCGAAATTTACGCATAATTAGATTGATAGTCTTTTATCGTAATATACTGAAATTAAATGTTTCTTCATGAAATATGATAGTAACTATTAAAAATATAAGAGAAAGATAGATTATTTGCTTCAATCCTTCAGATTCCGTTCATTCGTTGAGCTTCATCAGTTACTGATGGACCAATTAAATGCATAAATAATTGATTATCTACTCCATGACTCTATCAGTGTTGGTCCTGCTTCATACTCTTTACCTGCCTTGCCTTGATAGTCACGCATTTTCAATTATCCTAAAAACGAGCAGCGCATTCTCGAGAATGTGCATATCGGCAAATTGCACGGAACATTTATAGTGCACAAGTGACGACAACTTTGGGTGTTTTCTCCACCGTTCTTTAAAGATGTCGTTCTTGGTGCATCGTCGTTCACGCTCCCCGTTACACATATATAGTATTCGATTTCATAATAAATATAACGAAGGTATTCTCAGTATTGGGGGGGTTAAAAGCAAGCAGCGCATTCTCGAGATTGTGCAAATTGGCAAATAGCGTGGATCATATACATTATACACCATATAAGAATATTAAACGATAACTTATTAAACATGTGCATCGCACACAATCTCGTATATAATGCTCGACGTGTAATTCAATATAAGCTCCAATACGAGACAGAACACGTATAGAGTCCAATATCCAAATTTGTAGGAGCTTAAGCTTGCCATGCATTACCTATCAGTTATCCAACAGAATGCTGAACGTTCGAATATTTGAAACATGATCAGGTGAAAAACTGATAAGGAGAGAGTCTACCATAACAGTCCCGAAACTATTCCCTATCTATGCTGACTATTATTGTCATTTGTGGTGGTGTGGCAAATGGGTATAGAAATCACTACATATATGTTAATGAATTTGGAATAAACTAATCTGCACCCTTGACCAATAGCATTAAAAGAAGACAACAATTTGAATAGTGAACGTTCATAAGTCACAGGCTTCACATTTTCATTGCCAATATAGTCTCTTTTCATATGTGAAAAAAATTGTTCCAACCTAAGTTTATTATCACTTAGAAATTCAAATACACAAAATGATAAAGATACACGTATCTCGCGAAACCTGCTACTACGCAAAAGTTACACATACTATTTCAAGACCTACAGGGAAACACACATGGAACAACTGAGGATAAAATGTCCGAAATATAATCTCTTGTTTTCCTCAATCATATTAAGGCCCCCACCAGGCTCCAGGGGGAAAATGATTTTTTATACGTTTTATATTGTAAGACTAAGGTCTATGATCCTTAATCTGAAACTGTATTAAATTTTGTTCAGTATATATTTTTTTATATGCCTTTAAAGTTTTCAATATGTTGTGTGAAACAATTGTACGAAACACTAACCTAACGCTGAAGAAAAAGATTGTACACTCTTTGTTTTGATTTCAAATTTGAATTTAGAAACAAACAATGGATGTTCAGCTCTCATTCAAGATTTAAACTGTTTCCTGAAGTACATTACCGTTTCTATAATTTATAAGTAACAGGAATATTTGATAAAACTATACCTAGTTGACATACAAAACTAACGGTGTACATTCTTTTTCTTCAGACTGAAAAATTAGCAAATTGATTATATACATATTTAAACACATTTCAAGAGAAAGATGAACTTCACCAGATGAAAATATAATCTGATACCTCAACCACTGGAACTAAAACAGATGTTCCACTTATGAAAAGGTTTGAAAATGGAAAAATATTATTGTTTAATTTTTTGATTCGGTTCATTATATACGAACGAACACAGTTTACTTCTAATTGAATAACCTTTAAAATGTCACTAATAAAACCATGTGGTGACCGGACAACTCGCCACCATTTTCTAATTACAGATTTGGTGAAATGCAAACTAAATAATATTTATATAAGGTTAGGATAGCGGTCCAGTTGGGGGTCTGAGAGGGTACGTTCTTGTCCCCCCCCCCCCTGGGTGGTTTTGATTGTGACAAAATGTTACTTCCCCGTTATTTACTATAAATGGCATTAATATATTTTGTGATATAATAAATAGTGTGACAGTATTCATATGCCTAATCCTTTAAAATAAGCCCAATCCTTTAAATCCTAATCCTACATTATGCATGTTCATATTGTACAGTCTGTACTTCCATACAAGTATATGTGTTTGATGAGGTAATTATAAATTATTCATCCCAGTATATAGTTAGGCGTTCATAATTATTTGATGTAGAAAAGACGCAGCTTATAGATGATATTTCAAGTTATTTAAAATAACGGAAAATAATAATAGTCCTCACAATTCTAATCAATTTTTATATATAAAATATACCGGTAAATCATAAACCACGCGGCGAGTTGTCAGGAATAGAGTTGTCCTAAAACCACATGTGAATCATAACAAATAATTTTATACATGACTCGTATTTATATAATAGTAAGGTCTATATGAATATTATCTGAGTTAGGATAGATTGTTAGGATTGTGATAGTAAATATGTAGGAGAAATAGGTAGAATATTAGGTGATAGAATTAAAGAACATAAATCCAATGTACATAAGAGAGTAGAATAGTCATAGATATATTAACTTAATAGAGATACAGGCCATAGTTTAGATTTTGATAATGTTAGGATATTGTAACAATGTTAGGATATTGTAACAATGTTGGGATATTGTAACAATGTTAGGATATTGTAACAATGTTGGGATATTGTAACAATGTTAGGATATTGTAACAATGTTAGCATACTTTTAATAGGAGAAAATTAGAAGCATATTATACACACGGGTTGGATAACACTTTAAATAGAGCATACGAAGTCCCTTAGTAAATAGTTCCTATAGTTAATAAAATAGTCAAAAATTAAAATTGAAATGTATAAAAAAAATAATAGAAGTTAGGATATGTATCATGATTACGAGTAGGTAGATTATAAGTCGCTTGTATTTTAATAAATGTTACCCCTGAAGACGGAAACCACGAAGGTTCCTGAAAGCTTGGGAAATTTCAAAAGAACTTCTTGTTGAGTTCTTCACCTTAAGCCCCGTCCAGACGGTCAATTTTTTAGAGAAGTGACAAACTTAATGACAAACTAAATGACAAACTTATCGTCTGTTTTCAAGGAGTGTCTACACGGTCAAAAGTTTGAGGTTCACTGACGTCAGCTTCGTCAAAATTAATGTTATATATCGTGAAAATAAAAATTATATAACTTGGTATGTATATTTTTTAAATTTAGAACAGTATGAAACCAGAAAAAATAATTTGTTTTTAATGACAAAATATCGTCTTGAAAAGGATAGTCAAAAATAGATCATAGAAAACAATTCACAACGTAGGTAGCCTTCCTATAACTTAGATCAAATACATTCTAATACAACCAAGTATTAAAGAGTCTGTCGTCAGCCGTTGTAACTAGATAGATACTAAGTTTTAAAAAAATGAGGTTTTTGTAGGTGTACCTAGCTGTAATAAACTAAAATGACGCGCAAATAAAAAAATATTATTGCTGGAAAGTCAGTGTGTACTTCAAACTTTATCGTCAGCAAATAGTTTGACAAACTTTTTGATGACGATATCCAACATGTTGGAATAAAAAAACTGATGAAAAGTTTGACGGTTTGCTGACGCTAGGAAGTTATCGTCATTTAGTTTGTCATTAAGTTTGTCACTTCTCTGAAAAATTTGACCGTCTGGACGGGGCTTTAAACACGAATTGTTTATCATAACTCTAAGCTTAAACATAATGCAGCAACCAGGAAGTCCTCTATTTTCTTCAAGCAAACATTTTTTAATATAACAAGTCTGTATTTCTTCTATTTAAAAAAAATCATTTTTAAAAGTCAGTAATTGTGATGCCATTTATATTATATTATTTTATTGCCATTATTTTCACATGCGCCCAGCAAACAGAAAATATCCCCACACATAGTTAGGCCTAACGTCTACCGTATAAATATGGGAGCACTTCTCCCAAACCTTCATTGTTAATCTGTCTCTCACTGCGATAGCATCTCCTCCTCTCCCTCCGTCTTGTGAATTGTAAGTATTTACCTCTAGTTATGTATGAATAGGTTCATTAATAATTGTAACTTTTCATTTCTTATTTAGGATATTATCCGTTTAAATACAGGAAAAATACTGCATAAATAGTACTGGAATCATAAGATGAATAATGGATTTATTTCGATCAAGAAATTGGTAATATTTTTTCAAATAATCAAGTTAACACAATTATTATCTATGGAATAATATTTCTATATCGTTTTCCATCAAAAACAATGAATATAAAATATTTTAATAATTATGGAATGGATAAATTTAAATTTATTTGGGGTTCTGAATTTCATGTGGCTGCCATCATACACTCGTATCTATGATTTTTGTACTTATTATGCATTATTATTATTGTATATTTTTAGTGGATACTGAAAAAGACGGCAAAGTTCCCTTATTTCTATTAACTAATGTTATATTGAAGAACTCTTAAATATTAGTGAATTAACACTTTCTTTTCTCTTTATATGATTAAACTGACTAATTATTTTTTGTCTATACTCTATGTATGTACTATCAAAGAAAAGAGTCTAAATTTTAATTTCTCGAATCACTGTTTTTTAATTTTCTATTATTTTCAAATTTTACTAATTGTTTATCGTGCACCCATATCAATTTTTAAAAATCTACAAACATTAAAATTAGTCGGTTCCTTTTTGGAAATGTGAAATTTTGTAAATTGTCAAAAAATCATTACGGATGCACTCTTCTTTGACTGTACCAGGTATACCTAGCATTCAAAATTTTAAAAAACTTTCATAACCAATTCTATAGCTAAATGTTATTGTTCATCTATTTCTTAAATAGCCCCCAGGGGCTCTATCCTGAAGCTGTCTGTGGTGAATGGAAGAGAAGGGGGGTGGCGTCCCTTGGGCCCCGAACTGTTGTAATTTGGATTATGGATTGACTTTTTTCATTTTTACCATGTTTATCATTTTTTTAACGCTACTTGCAGTTTTAGAGGATAGCGCTAGGGTTGTGCTCTTCAACTACGAGGTCTTAGATTTTGTGTTAGGTAGGCTCGTAGGCTTCATTTACTATCACCTCTTCATTTTCCTCTTCCATCCGTGAGTGCAGCCACCGGTGCTTGTGTCCCGTTTCGTCACATTCCTTGATAAGTGACTGCATTCACGGAGTAGCTTTTCTGCATCCATGAGCATTGTCACCGACGGTGGTAAGTGACTTTGTTCATGGAGCCACTTTCCTCTCTGACTGCTTCTTCCAGTCCCTTGTATTTAATTTCCTTTTGACGTCAGCGATATGGCCTTTGGTTCAGAAGCAGACGTTAAACCCCTACTAAAATAAAAAAAATATATTTCTTAAATATTTTTAAACGTAATTACTAATAAATCGATAGTTTCTGTATATTACATTTCCAAACACTGTAGTTATAATATATTAATAATAGAGACAAGATGTCTATACGAAAGTTGTTTCCAAATCGTCCTTATGGCGTTCGGACACGTTTTTGGTCTACAGTTCGAAACACTGAACTCGTGACACTAATACCAATGATATCAATATATAGTCACAAGTTTTTAACAATCCTTTTTATTTCAGATGATAATCAAGCCTCATTTAAGCTGAATTAAAGTCATCGCAAGTCTACGAACCACGTGATAAGAAGTTTGGGCATCATTCGTGTGTCCACGCATAGCTAGGCCTAACGTCAACCCTATAAATATCGGAAGACCCAACCTGCATTTTCAATCAAACGAACAGTCTTCTAAATTGTAAGTATCTATCTCTAGTTATGTATAAATAGGTTCATTAATAACTATATATTGCAGTCTTTTCATTTCTTATTAAGGATATTTTCTGTTTAAACGGCATTACTAAAAAAACAGGAATAATACTCGATAAATAGTATCCTGGAATCGTATATACGAGTCCATTATGTTGTAATTTACATATGATCCGTTTAGTTAGGTAAATATATGTAACAATGATATCTTAAATCTAAATTTTGTAATTGTGAACGTTTACAATACATTTAAATATTTCTTTTAACAAATTGGTATTATCAATAATTTACAGAAACATTGATTTAAAAACAATCAAGGTAATACAATTATCTATATAATAATCATTCTATATCTTTTTCATCAATAAGAATATATAAGATATTAATAATTGTGGAATAAATAATTAACTACATACGTTGATCTGACGCATTTGTCGAGATTATATTTTTCTTCCGTTTTGTGGGGTATTAAATTGCATTATTTTGAGCTTCGTTATTTCTAAATAGTTCACGCCATCATAAACTCATTTCTATGGTTTCTGTACTTTTTACGCAGTATTATTTTAGTGGAAACTGAAAAGACGGTAAAGTTACCTTATTTATATTAACGAATGGAATATTGAAAAACACTAACTATTAATGAATTAACACTTTCATATTCGAAATGTAAAATCTTCCTTAACGAATTCTACAGCTAATCTCATCTAAATGTTATTGTGACTCTATCTTTTAAATATTTATACATGAAGTTATTCATACATTAATATTTTCTGAATATTAATTTTCAAAATATTGTAGTAATGATATGATAATAAAGACAAGATGTATCTATTGATGTTGTTTCCCAATCGTCTTTATGGCGTTCAGACACGCTTTTGGTCTACAGTTCGAAACACTGAACTCGTGACGCTAAGATCAATGGAATCCAATGGTATAAATATATAGTCACAAGATTTTTAATAATCATTTTTATTTTCAGATAAGCAGAATCGTTGAGAAACTCGCTTTTCGCTTCAACAGAAGACTCGTTTCTCGCTTCAACAGAAGACTTTCTTCTCGCTTGAACAGAAGACTCGCTTCAACAGCGACAATCAGGTGCATCTGACAGAAATCTTTTACAAGATAAAAAAATAGCCATCTTTCCGATAAGGTATTATAATTCCCTCAAAAATGTCTCACGCTTGCAACAACCCTCTTGCTTCTCTCTTTAGGCAAGGTATTTTAATAATTTCTGAATTAAATCACGATTATTATACGTGTGTACGTTACGTACAAGATACAACCACAAATATAGAAAATTACCGTCAACTTATAACTAGCCTCAATAAGTACGTCTATGTAGTTGAAACTATGAGCATAATTATGAACGAAAAATCAGATAAACATAATTTTTTGAAAGCAACTCTACAACTGTGGACCTGTTTATTCAGAGATCTAATGGCAGAGAGAAAACTGATAAAATCAAAAAATAGTTTCGGAGACAGCTATAGGAAATATATTTATAACTACGAATTAATAAAGTCTGAAATGGACAAATACTCGGATTGTGACATACTCGGTCAATTCACCGAGAATCGGTCTAAGGTGTCGAAGATCATTCAAAACAAACAGAAATTCCATAGTCAGTCCAATTCAGATTTTCCTTTGATTCAAAAGTTAAGAACTAAGGAAATAGTAGAGAGTAGCAGAACTTCTGCCAGAGACCAAGTAATGATGAAGAATAGAATGAGATGTACAAATTTCTCATTAGAAGATAGTATGAACTCTCTATCATTAGTCGATAGCAGCTCATCATTTTCAATGCGCTCTGAAACCATGCCCATTGAGCAGCAACTGTCTTCAATGACATTGAAATAAAAATATTATGTTCTGTTAAACCCATTGTGTTATCTTAGGACAATTATTATGTTATCTTAGGACAATTATTATGTTATCTTAGGACAATTTTTATGTTGTATTGGGACAATTATTATGTTGTATTGGGACAATTAATATGTTGTATTGGGACAATTATTATGTTGTATTGGGACAATTATTATGTTGTATTGGGACAATTATTATGTTATGTTAGGACAATTATTATGTTATCTTAGGACAATTATTATGTTATGTTAGAACAAATATGTTGTAATATCATTATGTTATCTTTTTATTATAATGTTATGTTGTAATACTATGTTGTTCTACTACCATTACAGTTAAAAACATTATGTAATAACTGTATAATATTCATAACTGATAAACCATTGTACTGTAAGATAAACAATAATTCCCATCTCATTATGTAGCATTAATTAATGTATCTACATGTAATATTAGTTTTAATTGTTAGTTTCTTTTTGACGTGAAATGTATGTTTCGAATTAAATATTGTATTGTTTGAATTGTTTTCAGTTCCCTTGAATCACTAATAACAGTGATGTGTTTCCCTTAATTTTTACCCTCTTCATCACTGAGATTATTGCAATGTTTGAGGGGAAATATTGGCGAGGATTTCCCTCAGTCGTGGAAATAATGAACCTAAATATTCATTACCTCTTATAACCGCATTATTGCTAACAGACTCCTATTGTCTGGAAAATAAACCCTGTATTTGTATATAACATTAAATAGATATTCAAAGCATTGGAAGACTACAATTTAAGCCAGAAAGATTCTCTTCATCTGATATGAGCTCACATTTACTGAATAAACCTAAAGTCACACGCCTAAGAAATATACTAAATTGTTCCTATTAAAGTTCATTCTCACCTAGAAATTAACCTACACAAAATAGTACAAGCTTCAAGTATCTCCAAGTTACTCTATAATTGTAATACCTCGAGCATTTCATTTTCTTTAAAAGAAAATGGTCTTGAGGGCTCGACTTATCGTATATTGTTTAATGTAGCGAAAGAACCAAGTTTCTTCTGTTATATACACTATTTTACCAATTACTGTAAAGTAATCACATCTGAATAATATTGATTAATTTAGTTACCGTGAAATAAACATAACAAAAAATAGTCCGAGTTTTTGTATTACATGGAACATTTATTATTAAATGTTACGTATGTGTGCTAATTTAGATCTCATTCATATAATAAAGGCTTAAAAACTGAAAACATCTCCCAATTGTATACAGTTAACAAAAACCCATAAAAAAGATTTACCAGTGGGTAATTAAATAAGAATCAGTAAATGTCAATAATCGTTTGGGATTTCAGAAAGAACTACTAAATGCCAAGTTAATAGAAAATTTAATTAAAATAAAACTACAGTAATATCACTGAGAAGGTAGGTACAATTTCTTTAGAGAATATAAATTCAAAAGTTATCATCAGAAAATTATTCTATTTTGTACTTATTCAGCAACGAAGTTATTAACTATTAAATAAATGTTTGGAATTTTTCTTTGGTCTCTTTGAAGTATATCTTTTGACTATAAGAATTAAAAGCACCAAGACAATTTCATATACTCTACTACTGTAATGACTAAATTTAATCAGTGTGGCCTCGGCAGTCTGTTTTACAACAAAATACCATATTGCTGAAGACAAAATCTGTACAAGAGACTTCCAATAAGCTATCAATGAGAGAAATGTATACTCTGTGTCCACAGATAAAATAGCAACAACCATAATACTGAATTAACGTTAGTAGAGCAAATTAAAGGGGAGTGTAGAATGAAGTCTGCCTCTCATACAAAAAATGAAGCCTAAGAGGGTGCCTAACACTAAATCTAAAAACATAACCCTAGTGCTATCCTGTAAGTAGCGTTAAAAAATTACAAACCTTGTAAAAAACAAATATCATAAAATCCAAATTACAACATTTTTAGGTCCAAGGGAAGCAACCCATCTTCTGTTCTATTATAGCTTCAGGAGAGAGCCCCTGGGGCTTGAAATCCTAAAAAATAATCCAACTTGCGAAGCTAATTTAGGTTTTGGATACATAATACTAATAAATATTTGGGTGTTTAACATCAGTAATTAAACTAGATACCAAATAGACTCAAGTGAAATTATAATTTAAATCTACCTAGAAAAAATAACTACAGACCTCGTGGTTGAACAGCATAACCCAATACATCTAATACAGAACCAATACAACTAATAAGTACATCTCGTAGTTGAAAACCATAACCCAATACATCTCGTAGTTGAAAAACATAACCCAATACATCTCGTAGTTGAAAAACCCAATTGTTATATCTCGCAGTTGGAGAGCATAGACCAGTACATATGTGTAACACAATATAGCTATGAAGCTAACCCAATACATCTAATTATGTAGCCCAATACATCTAATTACTTAATTAAATTATATTTTTAACATTGTCATACTATAAAGTTAAAGAAATTGCATTTACAATGCATTAAAAAACTGCATAAAATAAAGAAAGAAGAAGTTGCATTTACTCTAAGTAGCTAAAAGATTAATTTAATACAATCTTCTTGGAGGTTCCATTACACTGTAGTTTGCAAAGCCACATTTTCTTTCTGAAACTCACTAAATAGCGGTAAAAAACGATATAAATTTTATGAATGGCATCCAATGCTACAATAATTTAGGAGTTTATTAAATCAAGGGAATGTATGAAGTGACTTGAAGAGCAACTAATCTGACACAATAGAAGAATAGTTTTCTTTTCGATTATTAATTTGGTACAAAAGCAGATAAATAATTGAGGTGAGGGTAATATAACATTAGAAATAGACACGAAAATTTATTTCTAATTTAATTCAAGTGTAGATGATCGTCAAGTCCATCTGAACATGTCGGAAATTTACATGTAAGAGAAGTTGAATCTGTAAAGAAAAAATTAAAAAGTGAGAAAATATGTTGAAGATGGATCAATTACCTAATCACATTCATTGAATGCAATCCTGGATAATATCATTTCAGATAACTATTTCAGTGTGACTAAAAATAGTCAGAATAAAGGCTCAATTTAATCACCAAATATTTAAGTTAAAGAAAGTTACCGAGAAAGAGATTGTGGCAGAGACGATATGATGGGACCATAGCCCTGAGAGTTGTCGTACAGTTCAAAAAGAGGAGCTGCTACCAGTTTGTAATTCTTTGGCACAGCAAACACAGCTGAAAAAGAAGAAAATTAGCAACAAACACACATCAGTATTAATTTTAACAGTGTATTTCTTGTATTATTTACCATTTTCTCCCAATTGAACGAGGAAGAGCTTTTTATGCTCTTTTGGTTTAGTAATATGTGATGGGATGTAAGGGTACTGAGGAGGTTCAAAGTTTGGTCTCCACCAATTTCCAACAATATCCTCCACAACCCATTCTTGCTTCATTCCATCTTCTCTGCCAAGGGTTTCTGTCAAGAGACGCTTCAGACCTGCAACTTCATCTTCATCGGCATCCAACTCTCCTCCAGGCCTAGAAATATAAAAAAACATAACTAAAAGTCTAAAACTTTATCCTTAATAGTATCTGAAACCAATTCTATGATACCAGAAAAACCTATCTAATTAGGTATAGCTACTGATACCTAACAGATAGCTAATCCATGAAATTATCGATGGAATTAGATAGATTCTGCAATAACTTGTGTTAGTTTGTAATACACAGATATGATTGAAAATATTCATACTCAACGAGAAATCCATATTATCAGAGGTCATTTAAACTCAGCATTAAAGGTATTTTTGGTTTCAAGCTTTCAGATAGAAAGATTTCTATTCATCATCAGGAGAAGGGTGGAAAATTCCTCCCTTCTCCTGATGATGAATTGAAATTTTTCTGTTTGAATGCTTGAAACCAAAAATACCTTCAATACCGAGTTTAAATAACCTCTGATAATACACAGATAGCTACCAACATAAATGAATTACACTTACAGTTTGAAGAAAGTAGTTCCAAGTTGGAGTAGAAGCACATGTGGCAAACCATGTTCGTGAACTAAAAGAACAGCTTCCACACTTCTTCGCATTCCAATCCTGTCGAACTCTTCTCTCATGCGGGAGAATCTGGCAGGTACACTTGAGTCCCTCTCAAAAAGAGGCTCTTTTGTGCCGAATGTGTAATTATTGAGGGGATATCTGAAAAGGAAGAACAATTAAAGAAAATAATACAATCTCTGCATGAAGATACAGGCCATTTTGATTATTCTATAGTTTATCTGCACAGATTCAGAGATCAAATTTCAATTATTAAGTGTTTTATCTTCTGTTTCGGAACAAAAGGCCTTAACGCATTGTAATAGGTGACGTCTAAAGGAAAGTGGATCGACGTACAAAGTCACCTAGACACCTACTATGTTTCACTGTTTCAGAAGTTGGCAAACTGAAGACCAATTTTGCACCAAATTTTCTCAAAAATTCCAAGTCAAGGATGTCAAGCCACTTTTTAATTTTTAGTTTTGCTCATTTTTGAAAATTTCAAGCCAAAATTAACATGAGAAAATGGGAATTATTATTAACTCAAAATTTTATGCCAATTGCATATATCTTAAAAGTTTTGACCATTTGAAATGAAAACCATTAATAGACTTAACATGCAACATGAACATGGGAACATCAGAACATGACCATAGTCTCATTGAATAAATTCTAGAGATGCACCGATACTCTCGGTATCGGATAAAGTATCTGATAGTATCGGTATTTTTACGAGTATCTGGTAATTGGTATCGTATCCCAAAAAATAGTTCAAATATTACCGATACCAATTACTTTTTCAAGTTAGGTAGTATATATTGGTATTAGTTTTCAATTGAACATTAATAGCATATACCTATGTTCATCTGATATACGATTGGAAGAAATCAAGATACGATTTAAATAATACTATCGTATCTGAATTAGGTAGTCTATTCATTTTTAGTTTCATTATGATACCTACTTCGATAGTTTCAATATGATACCTACTTCGATAGTTACATTATGATACCTACTTCGATAGTTACATTATGATACCTACTTCGATAGTTACATATGATACCTACTTCGATAGTTACATATGATACCTACCTCGATAGTTACATTATGATACCTACCTCGATAGTTTCAATATGATACCTAGTTCGATAGTTTCAATATGATACCTACTTCGATAGTAACATTATGATACCTACCTACTTCGATAGTAACATTATGATACCTACCTACTTCGATAGTTACATTATGATACCTACCTACTTCGATAGTTACATTATGATACCTACCTACTTCGATAGTTACATTATGATACCTACCTACTTCGATAGGTACACTGTGCTACCTACTTCGATAGGTACACTGTGCTACCTACTTTGAAGGGTACACTGTGCTACCTACTTTGAAGGGTACACTGTGCTACCTACTTTGAAGGGTACACTGTGCTACCTACTTTGAAGGGTACACTGTGCTACCTACTTTGAAGGGTACACTGTGCTACCTACTTTGAAGGGTACACTGTGCTACCTACTTTGAAGGGTACACTGTGCTACCTACTTTGAAGGGTACACTGTGCTACCTACTTTGAAGGGTACACTGTGCTACCTACTTTGAAGGGTACACTGTGCTACCTACTTTGAAGGGTACACTGTGCTACCTACTTTGAAGGGTACACTGTACTACCTACTTTGAAGGGTACACTGTACTACCTACTTTGAAGGGTACACTGTGCTACCTACTTTGAAGGGTACACTGTGCTACCTACTTTGAAGGGTACACTGTGCTACCTACTTTGAAGGGTACACTGTGCTACCTACTTTGAAGGGTACACTGTGCAACCTACTTTGAAGGCTATCCAGGACAGAAGTAAGGAAAGAGCAGTGGAGAGGATGCAGATAGAAGTGGATAAGGTGGTGGGGCTTGGTGCTTAGTACGAGCAAATGTAGCATATGCCTCTACTCCACAGACTCATCGGAGTCAGGATGGACACCGGAAGTGAGGATTGGAGAGGAACCTCTGAGGAGAGATGATAATCAGAGGTTCCTTGTGTGACTTACGACAGGAGGCTCACTTTCGGTAGACATGTGGACGAGGTAATGAAGAGGATGAGGAGCAGGAACGGGCGTAGCGTGGGAGAGTACGCAAGTGCAGCATGGGCCCCATGGCTCTTCAAATCTAATCTGGACAAAGTAGAAAGGGCCCAATTGCATGCGGCAAGAATTATAACCGGCAACACTAGAAGCACCCCACGGGAAGCAGTGTTGCTGGAGGCTGGGCTAGAGAAGATGAGGGACAGATTCGAAGAGATAGCCGTGAAGACGTACGAGAAGTGGAAGGGATGGAGGACTGAGAGTCAGAGAGTAACTGTCTCTCAAATTAAAATCTCTGCGGGAGGAGAGACACATTCCCAGTCTGTAGAATGTGTCTCTTCTCCCGCAAAGATTTTATTTTGAGAGAGAGTCATTCTCTGACTCTCAGCAGCATATTCAAAATCTCCCGCAGCTAAATTAATGGTCACATAGGAATTAATTCAAACTCTCCCGCAGCTAAATTAATGGCCAAGTAAAATAGTATGTCTCATAAACTCGCCATTTGTCATTCCAGCTCTCTCCAAAATTCAACAAATTCTCTCCAAAATGATCAAATTTTCGTAAATTCTCTCCAAAATAACATTGTAGCATAGGAGAAAAATAGATAAAACTAGCCATTTGCAATTGAAGGGCTCAAAATAACTGTCACAAACTCGCCATTAAAATGGCGAGTTTGGACATGCTTTATTACTTGGATTAATGGTAACATACCAGTCTGCAGGAACTGGTTAAGTGTTCGTAGAGATCTCTTGTTCTGTTCGTAGCAAAATTAATGTAAATATAGGAATTAATTCAGAAGTGTTCGTAGCAAAATTAATGTAAATATAGGAATTAATTCAAAATTGTTCGGAGAGAATATCCCAAATATCTCACATATTCTGCAGACTGGGTAACATAGGAATTAATTCAAGATCTCCCGCAGAGATCTCCAATTTCTAAAAATTCAATCAAAAACTCCCGCAGAGAGTCTTGGAAAAATGTTCCATATTCTGCAGACTGGACACATTCTGCAGACTGGAACCAAATGTATAACTAAATAGGGATATTTCTCAATAAAACAACTCCATTCGATTCCGGTAATTCATGTACCGTTCCGGTAATTCATGTACCGTTCCGGTAATCCAAGTAATAAAGCATGTCCAAACTCGCCATTTTAATGGCGAGTTTGTGACAGTTATTTTGAGCCCTTCAATTGCAAATGGCGAGTTTTTTCTATTTTTCTTCTATACTACAATGTTATTTAGCCAAGTAATAAAGCATGTCCAAACTCGCCATTTTAATGGCGAGTTTGTGACAGTTATTTTTAACCCTTCAAATGCAAATGGCGAGTTTTATCTATTTTTCTCCTATGCTACAATGTTATTTTGGAGAGAATTTATGAAAATTTGATCATTTTGGAGAGAATTTGTTGAATTTTGGAGAGAGCTGGAGAGACAAATGGCGAGTTTATGAGACATACTATTTTACTTGGTTATTTAGGAGAGAATTAATGATAATTTGATCATTTTGGAGAGAATTTGTTGAATTTTGGAGAGAGCTGGAGAGACAAATGGTGAGTTTAAGAGACATACAATTTTACTTGGCCGGTAATTCATGGTCCGTTCCGGTAATTCATGGTCCGTTCCGGTAAATTGGTAATTGTATGGACCCAGTCTGTATTTCGTGGTAAATTCCACCGACATGTCGGTGGAATTTTTTCACCTTTGAATATAATATTCTGGCAAAGTCGGTGGATTTTTAGCTATTTATTCCTATGTTACCATTAATTTTCGGTGGATAAATTGGGAAAATGTTGGTGGATCAGCAAAAATACTGGAAATTTATGGTGGATTTTTTCAGCTTTTTGAGAAGGTCAGTGGGATTTTGTGCACCAAATACAGACTGGGTATGGACCCCATTAAAATGGCGAATTTGGACATGCTTTATTACTTGGTTAATGGGAGCTGTATAATCCGCAGCATTTAGCTTCTAAAATTCATCTGTTTGCCTAAAGTATTTTCCAGAGTGCCAGGAATTTATTTATTAGAGAAATTGAATATCTGCAGACATATCATTGGAATTTACCACCAAATACCTAGGTACAATCTGGCCTGAGTCAGGCAGTGGCATGTAAACATAGGAATTAATTGGAAAATTGTCGCCAGATAATTTAGGAGACTAATTTCAAGGCCTCATCTTTTGCAGATTGGGCCACACTATGAGACATAAGGGACCAACAACCTGTTCTTACTTAGGAGCATTCTTATGGTCTTACCCAATTTTGTTGGCTTAAAATTGGCCTACAGTTTGTCAGCCTCTAAAACATTGGGTCTAGATGGTCTTCAATAATTAATTTCAGATAATTAGCATAGTGTGGTTAATTATAGGCAAAGGCCAAAGGTCAAAACTCTAAAAAAGATACTTACAAGCTTACATTCTTGTTGCCATCAACATTATTGTCCCCATTTGGATGTGATGTTGACTTACGAGGCCACCCAGCATTGGGGTTTGTCCTTGGCTTTGTCGTTGCCATTTAAAAATATTAATATCAATTGGTTATAAGTTATGTTCAATTACTATAAGTAAATAATTATATTGTAAACACAAACAAAATTTAAATTATCGTGCTGAGAGTTTCATAAAATTTTGCGTGTATACAAACGGAAAAAAATTGTTAGATGAAAATGTAAATAAAGGACGTCACTGTAAAGTTCGCAATTACTACAATTTACAAATTATATATCCTAACAATAGAGTTAAACCGAAAAAAGATTCATTTAACCTTATTAATTAATGAAACAGACAAAACTTATAGTTATAAAAGTATATATGGCCACTATAAGATTTTTTCAATAAAATATTTGAATAATAATTTAGGTACAATGCTATCATATCGTTCAGTTCAAAGTATACACGAATTTCAAGAAGTACATATTGAAGAAAATATGTAGTACATATTGCATTTATTATATATATATCCCATCTAACGTATGCCGAATTCATTTGATTTCAAACTGAAAGTATCTAAAATAGTCGAATATTTATATATCTATCCTATAGTTATAGTATATATCCACATTCATTATATACAAATCTTCACTTAATAATAAGCATCGTTTATTTTTTAATCCGTATTCACTAATTACATATCGAAACTATACTACATTAATAATTAGATATATATCATGCTAGCTACTAAATTATGTTAAAACCTGGAGATCAGTTTCGATTATAATTATCAAATTCGAAATATACTAAAATGCATGTATAATTACCTTCGCAATCTTGCGGAATGTTTTATTATTGCCGTCGTTTATTTATCATCTTGTTATTCGCTTAACTGAAAAGTGTTCAACCAAATTGCCTTAAATTTGGTGAAACGATTGGTCCATGTCCAGTGACCTGCTGCTAGAATTTTGGGAGCGACCCTGTCAAAGGTCATGATCATTTATAATTCAAAGAGTATGGAACCATATTGCATGAAACTTGGTGGGACGATTGGTCAATATACATGAACCATTTTGTTAGATTTTGGGAGCGATCGGGTCAAAGGTCAAGGCCTTTTGTAACTCAATAACTCCAAAAGTATTCAACCAAATTGTCTGAAATTTGATGGTACTATTGGTCAATGTCCAGGAACGATCTGGTAGAATTTTTGAAACGATCCGGTCAAAGGTCAAGGTCATTTGTAACTCGATAACTCAAAAGTATTGTACCATATTGCATGAAACTTGGTGGGACGATTGGTTATCCAGTTAGCAGCTTCTTAAATTTTGAGAGAGAACGGACAAAGCGGAGGCTAAGTATGCGCTCTACCGAGTGCACATACCCTAGTTGTATATACAGCACCCGTTAATTGGTGTCTGAAATATCACAGAGTTCTAATCAAAATTATATGGTTGAATTTCCACATAATTTAGAAAAAAGAATCCGAAACAACAAATATATATAAAAAAACATCAGCGGCACAATATTAATTGTAATGCTATATTTACTTTAAAATACATAAGTGCCTCCGAATCTTTCTTTGAAAACCCGCTCTCTCTATTAATGTGCATCGAAACAACACAAGTAATTAAATATCTTTATCATTAACAAAATTCTCAATAGAGGTATTCTACTAATAATTTAAAATAAAATATAAGGAACGAATAATACTCAAATAAATTGCAAGTGAAACTCTGGGAATATGTGAACGTACTAGAATTTCTGTTCTTGGGAATTTGCAAAGAAAAGACTCAACATACGATGTTAAGTAATCAAACCACAATTTTCTAAATTTCTATTACATTTTCAAAGCTTACTAATTTTTCATCGTGTAAAGTGTACCCATATCAAATTTAAAAGCATAACAATCAGTAAAGTTTATTTTTGAAAATGCGAAATTAGCTAACTGTCAAATAATTATAATCATTACAAATACACTTTTCTTTGACTATACTTGAATTAAACAAAGTAATACAAATGAAAAAGCAATTAATAAACCATTAAAACAGTTCGGGGCACAAGAGACGACATTCGCTTCTCTTCCATTCTAAATGGCCCTACGAACAACGGTCTGTCGATTCTTCGTTGGAACAATCCATCGATTCTATATCCCAGCAATCAAGAGGGGGGGGGGGGGAGGGTGCGTTAATTTTCATATCAAATATTTTATCATATTATAAATAAACAATGATAGTCACGAATGTGAAATATTTAGTCTCAAATCACTGTATTTTCATAGAAAATAGCGTATTAATAAGTTAAAATAAGCTTATGCGATCATATCATAGATGGCACTGTTTACATTATTTCCAGAACAATCTTCATGAACGTTTATAAAACGTCTGTTTATCTTCGGAAATAAGCTATAAATATTTGAATTTGTGATTTATAAACAATAAACTAACAAATAAAGTATTTCTAGAGTTTTAATTAATAACATTAGGTACTTTCAGATATACTAAAGTTTTTTGCATAACGTTTGTGGAATACAACAAGATGGCGTCAATGACTCGTGCAAAGCTTGTGCTATTTGGCACTTGATGGCGCTTTTTCAAATAAAATAAATTTTCTTTTCTTAATTTAGTATTATTTAGATGAACAGAGCATGTAATCATAAATAATTAAAAAAGCTCATTCCATTAAAACACATATTAACAAATGTTCGATTTTACCCGCACCCCTCCTTTAAGTAAGTCTATACTTGTCCAAACTTCAAAGTAAGAATAATCTACTTTTAAATAAACTTGAATGAGGATTCTTGAAAATTCAGAGGTAAAACAAGTAGCTAATTGAAGAGTAAATATAAGTAGTTTGTTATCTTCACCAACACGAATTACTTTCCATTAAATAAGGTAGAACATTTAATGAGAGAAGTCAGTTATAGGAAAGACTCCCACCATTAAAACTCAAAATAAAATAAGCCATGTAGAAAAGTTTTGTCTGTTAATCTAAACAATTCAGTATAATTTTAATTAGTAATCAACAAAGAAAGATAGCAAACTTTTCATATTTCACCTTCATTTTCTATAAAAAGTAATGTCTAAACTAGCAAAAATTAACTAAAAAAGGACACTGACATATGAAGTTATTTTTACCTTTAATGCATGACATAGCTATAAGACACTTAAATTCCAGAGCCACTGAGAGGATATAATCATTTAAATATTACTAAATATGTTAAGTTACTTAATGTTGAATCATACAGTATATGTTCTTCATATTTTCTTTTTCTTAATTAACAAATAAAATTTAAATTTAAACAATTTTTACCTCTTTTTAATATATTCTTTATCATAAAGGGAATGTAACAAATCACGACTAATACCAACAACTGAGTGATATACAATATGAAACAATCACAATTTACCTATATATATACAGCAAATCTTCATATTCTTATATTTTGGTTAACAAAGAGAATATATAAATCGAAACTAATGCCAATAACATAAAACAATCACAATTTGCCTATTTGAGGTGGAGCAAATCCTTCTTCCACCAATCTTCTCCATGCTCTGTCTAGCTGTTGCTCTGTGTAACTGTGGTCCCATAGAGAGCACAGAACTACATTGGCAGCGGCAACACGTTCCTTATTGGTTAACTGACTAGAGAGTCTGTCATTGGCTAACTGTTCAGAACACGAGTCACGTGAGCAAATCCTCTTAATTGCTTCTTCAGGGGGAACAATGCACACCCACACCTGGAGAGATATTAACGCTCTGTAGCTAATTACAATGCATTTATTATCATTGCTAAATATTTCATATCTAATCATATCATATGTAATTTTTGAATGTTTTAAATTTGTTTGCTTCTCTTCTTCAATTAGAAACAACTATTTCAACACAAAAAATATTTGGTCAGCAATGCGGTCACAATAAAAGTAGCTAGCTAATGATAAGCTAACTATCATATACTGGTTTGAATAATTTAATGCTACAATTTCCTCTGATAATATCAGTTAGGTAGTCAACTATGTGGAAAATCTTATCATGCAGCTAAGAAATCAAATCAGACAAATAGCTAGCTAGTTGGTAGTTAGCTATATTGAAAATAAAGTTAAAAATCATTAGCATTGAGGTATCTAACTATAGTTCTACATGGTCTAAATTTTTAGTCATTTCAAACTCACCTCATTGCAAAACTGGTCCCATTTAGCTTCCAATAAAACTGCAGCGTCTAGGAATATCAGTTTCTGTCCTCTGTTTTTGAGTTCATTAATTTGCTCTTCAACAAGAGCATAAATCTCTGGCCAAACTAATTGATTTAATTTAGCCAACATAGATTTATCTTTGAAAACCATAGCACCAAGCGATTTTCTATCAACTTCTTTTTCACTGTTCAATATTTCAGAGCCAAACATATCTACAAGTTTGAAATAGCATGTTGAATTTTTCTTGTAAGCTGCATGGCCTAATTTGTCACAGTCAATGACAGACCCTCCAAGATGGGCAATTTTCTTAGCAAGAGTTGTTTTACCACTGCATGAACCACCAGTCAGACCAATTATGAGTGGAGAACCATCTTTGACATCCTCTTTTCTAGGTTTCATCAACGTTCCTAATGATCTCATCCTCATAGAACTGGAACTCACTTTTTGTTCTTCCACAGAATTTCTTGAAGGATCATCAATAAGTTCAATGACTGACACATCTAAATTACAAAGATTTCGCTCTGCTCTGATTCTGTTGACATAATTACCACCACGAAGTGTTTCCTGACTTACAATTATCATTTCCATTTCTGGATCTTCACCACTTGGGCCACATGGCTCATAGATTGGTTCCAATCTGTATTTAACAGAAGGGTCCACATCGATTAAAAATTCATTGAGTGAAGATATTCTTTCTTCAACTGGTTCTATAAGCTCCATCAAGGTTTTTTTGGCCAACAGAGGACCATCTGCCATTCCAATTGTAAACTTTTTAGAGCATCGTAACAAGCCCTCAGATACTAGGATTTTATGTCCAATGTGAATTCTATCAAAGGTTCCTCCAGCAACAATATTATTGTATACTTTATCTGATTCAGCCAATGGAATATCTGTAAGCTCCTCATCACTAATGTTTACTTTGCTTCTCAAAATCACATGAGGAGCAGAGTTCACAAGGTAAGAGCTGTATCTCTCTGAGAAAATACTCAGGTGTTCTTCAGGACATAAATCTACCATTACGTGTTCAATAGGATATTTTGTAACAAGTGGAATATTGAAATTTCCTTTGAATCCTCCCATTAAAACCCTAACATTAAGATTGGGAGCTAGAGACAAAGTTCTAGAATAAACATTTTGAATGGCTTGGCTTGCTTCTTTGATAGAGAAAATGTTGACATCTTTTTCTGTTAGTTGTTGTTGTGTACTCAATGGATCAAAATGTATGTATAAGGCACCAGTTGCCTTTCTACATGCACTGCCAAGAACCTGCAAAAACATTAAAAGATTAGAAAACTATATATCAAGTGGTACAGCAAAGTTTGTAAGTTATGTAACTATGTCAAATTATCAGAAGAATAGTCAGCAAGTTTCACTAATAAATTGAGCACAAATACTGAAAATTAAAATTATTTCGAAATTCATCTATGCTATGAAATAGCTACTAAGGTGAGATTGCACTTATAACCTATTAATACTCCATATTAATAAAATAGTTTTAAATAATTTATATTTATATAGCTATTTGATAACTAGCTATTACCAAAACAATAGTAAATTTTGAGCACTATATCTCAGTTTCAAAGAAGCTATCTATGGTAGCTACATTAATCCAACTTTAATGAAAACATTAGTTAGTTACATTTCAGGAATATTTCAATACAAACCAGAGGTAAACTGTGGTAGAGCTGCCGAAATGGAAGAGTGAGGATGAGAAGACTTGCCATTGGAGATACAATTACTACAGTATTGTCCTAGAAATATTGTGTAAGAGTTAAAACTCGTTTCAGCATAATGTAGCAACTATTGACAAAGAATACAAGCTTTACTACTTCATTTATCTGGAACTATGATAAATTGATAATTTATTATACCATAACCATTGAGTGACTTATAGCTAGGTAGTAAATATGAAATAATGAATATATGAGATAGCAAAATATTTAAGCAACCAACTGGTTGCTAGTATTGGTCCAATTAAAATAAAATGGCTCATAAACTCTCTCCAAAATGATCATATTATCATAAATTCACTTCAAAATAACATTGTAGCATAGGAGAAAAATAGATATTTCTCAGCAAATTCTCGCCATTTGCCCAGTCTGCAGGATGTGTCTCTTCTCCCGCAGAGACTTTAATTTGAGAGAGAGCAACTCTCTGACTCTCAGCAGCAGATTCAGAATCTCCCGCAGCTAAATTAATGGTAACATAGGAATTAATTAAAATCTCCCACAGCTAAATAAATTAATGGTAACATAAGAATTAATTCAAGATCTCCCGCAGAGATCTCCAATTTCTAAAATTAAATTAAAAACTCCCGCAGAGAGTCTTGGAAAAATGTTCCATATTCTGCAGACTGGCCATTTGCAATTGAAGGGCTCAAAATAACTCATGAACTAAACATTAAAATGGCAAGTTTGGACATGCTTTATTAATTATTACTTGGGTATTGGTGGCCAAATATCTCCTCCCATATTCTACAGACTGGTACCTAGACCAGACTGTATTTCATGGTAAATTGACTAAATTCCACCAAAATAATATTCTATCAAAGTAAATGGATTTTCAGCTAATTATTCCTATGTTAACTGTCAGTGTGCAGAATATGGAACATTTTTAACATTTTCCCGTGCAAACAATCATTAATTTCCTCCTATATTTACATGTATTATAATTATAGTTATACTGAGAACAGAAGCCAAAACGGAGGATTTCTTGGAGAAACTTTACCAGTTACTGCAGTCTGGTATGTTAGTAATGTTACCATTAATTTTTGGTGGCTAAATGCTAGTCTAGAGAATATGGGAGATATTTTGGATATTCTCTCCCCATGTTTCAGAGACTGGAAAATTGTAAGCCAATTTTTGAGCCAAAATTTCATAAAAATTCTGAGCCAAGCCAATTTTGCTTATTTTTAGAAGGTTTCAAGACAAAATTAACATAGGAACATAGGAATTAATTCAAAATTTTAGGCCAATTAGACATATCTGAGTTTTGACCTTTTGAAATCTAAGCCAATTAATTGGCTTTAACTGACATACCTACTCTGTAACATGGTTCTCTCTGAACAATTTTGAAATTATTCCTATATTTACATTAATTTTGCTATGAATGCTTCTGAATTAATTCCTATATTTGCATTAATTTGGCTACGAACAGAACAAGAGATCTCTACGAACACTTAACCAGTTTCTGCAGACTGGGGTAAATGTTGGTGGATCAGCCAAATAATGTCCAGTTTGCAGGATATGGGACATTTTTAACATTTTCTGTGCAAACAATCCTTAAATTCCTCCTATATTTACATGTATTTTAATGAGAACAGAAGTCAAAATTGAGGATTTCTTCATTTTATTGGAGAACATTGAACCAGTTCCCAGTATGTATTTTGTGGTAAATTCTACGGACATGTCTGTGGAATTTTTTCCCCTTTGAAAAAATATTCTGGCAAAGTCAGTGGATTTATAGCTATTTATTCCTATGTTACCATTAATTTTCAGTGGATAAATTAGGAAAATGTTGGTGGATTAGCCAAATTACTGGAAATATATGGTGGATTTTTTCAGCTTTATGAAAAGGTCAGTGGGATTTTGTGCGGTTCATACAATTACCGGAACAGAACATGAATTACCGGAACGTACCATGAATTACCGGAACGGAGTGGTTTTTATTGAAAAATAGCCCTTGATATGTCATTTAGGTATGCATTTGGTCAATTTATGTTCCAATTAATATCATATTTTACCATTTAATAGGTACTCATTTCTGCTCGTATATTCGCTACCAAACATCTGAAACATAGACAGAAAATTGACATGACATGATGATTGATGACTTAGTTCGTGAATCTGTGTTATAGATATAAAATATTTTTGTTTGATTTCATGTTATGATGTTGTAGACGTGGAGATTTAGGCATTATTTTAATATTCAAAACTTCGCTATAATTTTAACCTGAATGTTTTCGTATCTTTACAGAAACCTATATAATTCATAAGGTATAGAAGTAATAACTAATGAAAGCTAATTAGCTATATTGAATTCTCCTGATACTCCTCCTCCTAAGCACGTCTCCCTCTCCATTCTGAGTAAGTTACCTATAAATAAATAGAATAATTAATATTGTGTAAATATGTGGTTGATATTATTAGATATAAGTTTTGTTAATTAGGTAGGTATATTGTGTAAATAAAACTCTTTTAACTTGTATTACTTTAATAAACAATTATATATTATATCAACAGGGAATAATGTAATGTTACAAAATTATTAATAGTAATTTTCTTTTTCAGAGAGTGTGTCCCTCGCACCTCTCTTACCATACCTCTTAACTCTTATGAAATACCTCGCCTCTTGTAAACCTCCCTCCGTTACGTCAATATACCAATTCCATTTCCATCTCATTATTCCTCCTGACCATACCTGCAAAGAAAGAAACCCATTAGCATCTGAAGTCATAATCACAGTAAATAGATAACAACTTGTTTATAGCACACCCGCCTATAACAATGTTCCTATTTTTATGTGCTGATGTTTCAATTAATAAAGATTATAAATTTTATGCAAATGACCATCTATGAATTTCCTTGATTTTTAACCGGTAGTAGGTATGAATTGATAAACTACTAGATACCTGTGACCTGTCGCATTGGAGCTATGATGTCCGTTGCCACTGGCACTACTCTGTTTATAATTTATTTTAATCTAGATAATCTATGAATTTCTCTTGGCCTGTCCATTAGGTAGGTACTACGGTGCATAATTAGACAGGTAATTTGATGCATTAGTTAGCAAATTAACATCCTAGGACAAAGGTAACTTAAAGGGGCAGTAAACCTTTCATAAACTTTTTATCTCGATCATGTTTATAATTCGATTGAGGGATATATTTCTATAATAATATGTTGTCATTTAATTTAGAAAAAAATGGATTTAATTAATTCTCAACTGTAACACCATTTCTAATGAACATTTTAGGTGGCTACCAGAAATGACAAATGATAGATCTCATGCGTTCAATATGCTAAATCTGCACAGCTTATTTTGCCTACAAACAACGGTCTGTCGATTAAATGGAACAATCCAACGATTCGATATCCAAGTAATCCAAAAGAAATCAAATCGATATACGTTGTTTATATGGTTAAATTATACATTTATATTCACATTCTATTACACTTTATATTAAATGTAAGGGGTCTTTCCCAGAATAGCGGCGCAAAATAAATTATTAATATATTTACATTAAATGTGTATCAAAGATAGCTAGTTAATAAAATGAGTCAGTCGAACTAACAGAGCGCTATTTCAGACGAATGATTTGTTTGAACTAGTTGCTAACAATTTTTTTTAAATGCCAATATTATAGTACGACTTCAATGCGAAAGATAACAGTTATGAATTCATACCTACTACCAGTACCCGATTAAAATTCAAGGAAATTTGTACATGTTGCATAAAATTTAAAATCTTGGTTAATAAAATATCAACATGTACTAGTAATGGATACATATAATAAAACCAAAAATGCTCATCAATCATCATTAAAATTATAATACAGTATTAAGTATTAAAATTACTTTAGTTCCTCTTCAAAATATTTTCTATAAAATATTATGCAAAGAAAATTAATTTCAGCATACTGCATACATTTACTCTTGTTACTCTTGTAAAATTTATTACTATTTTTTGATGTTTGGTATCAATTATACGAGCAGAAATGAGTATAAAATGGTAAAATATGATATCAATTGGAACATAAATCGAACAAATGCATACCTAAATGACATACCTATCATTGCTAATAATTTGCTATAAAGGGCTATTTCTCAATAAAACCACTACGCTCCGGTAATTCATGGTCCGTTCCGGTCTTTCATGGTCCGTTCCGGTCATTCATGGTCCGTTCCGGTCATTCATGGTCCGTTCCAGTAATTCATGGTCCGTTCCAGTAATTCATGGTCCGTTCCAGTAATTCATGGTCCGTTCCAGTAATTCATGGTCCGTTCCGGTAATTGTTACAATTGTATGGACCCGATTTTGTGCACCAAATACCCATGTTTCAAAGTGTGGCAAGAAAGTCGCCAGTTTTGTGAGAAAATAGATCAAGGTCGCCACATTAAAGATACTTTGAAGAAGAAATAGGACATCCTAGGGAAGACTTTACACTTGAAAACATCCTTATGCACCAGTCTGTATTTGGTGCACAAAATTCCACTGACTTTTTGAAAAAGCTGGAAAAATCCACTATTAATATCCAAAAATTTGGATGATCCACTAACATTTTACCCATTTTTCCACCAAAAATTAATGGTAACATAGGAATAAATAGCTAAAAACCAACCGACTTAGCCAAAATATTAATTTCAACAAAGAAAAATTCCACCGACAAGTCGGTGGAATTTACCACGAAATACAGACTGGCTTATGCATCATGTCTGATGCATGTGTATCACTTGAGACTATCTATTAGTGATTTACTTGTTATTTTAACTTATTTCACTCTTCAAAAGTTGCCAGTATACTGGCGACTTTGTCCATACTTTGAGACATGGCCAAATACAGACTGGAGTTACTGGACCAGTTCCTAGTTACAGTCTGCGAGTCTGAGTCTGGAAATATGTTGGTGGATTTTTTCAGCTTTGGGGCATTCCAGAACAAGTAGACCAAGGGTATCCAGTCTGTATTTGGTGCACAAAATTCCACTGACTTTTTGAAAAAGCTGAAAAAATCCACCAATAATTTGGCTGATCCACCAACATCTTACCCATTTTTCCACCGAAAATTAAAGGCAACATAGGAATAAATATCTAAAAATCCACCGACTTTGCCTGAATATTATTTTTAATGGAGAAAAATTCCACCGATAAGTCAGTGGAACCGTGGAAGTTAGGTACCATGAAACCAGTCTGGAAAACTGCTTAGGCTTACAGATGAACTCTATATGCTAAATGCTGCGGATTATACAATTTTTAGCAATTTACCATTAATTTTAGAAGTCTGTAAAACTCCAACAGACTCGCCAGTCTGCAGAATGCGTCTCTTCTCCCGCAGAGACTTTAATTTGAAAGAGAGCTACTCTCCGACTCTCAGCAGCAGATTCAGAATCTCCCTCAGGCTCGCAGCTAAATTAATGGTAACATAGGAATTAATTCAAAATCACCCGCAGAGATCTTCAATTTCTAAAATTTCATTCAAAAACTCCCGCAGAGAGTCTTGGAAAAATGTTCCATATTCTGCAGACTGGCAACAGAGTAATTAGTTCATCAGAAAGCACCTATTTTTCCAGACTGGGCCAGTCTGCAGAATATGGAACATTTTTCCAAGACTCTCTGCGGGAGTTTTTGATTGAATTTTAGAAATTGGAGATCTCTGCGGGAGATCAAGAATTAATTCCTATGTAACCATTAATTTTGGGGTTTGACTAAATGACGCATGACAACGCACGGCACCGCACTGCCACGCATGGCCAATATTTAAAAGACGCATGATCACGCACAACCACACATGGCCAACGCATGACCAATATATATGTGATGAGGGGAGAAGAGAATGGTGCAGGTGGTCGGGGGGAAGCCTCGAGAATATTGTGACTAAGTTTCAAAACTCTATTCAGCATATACCTAAGTGAACTAATTTGATTATTTATCTTACCTTTAGGTCATGCGATATGCCTGGATGCACGACCGTCATATTTGTTGTTGGTAGCGTCAATAGTTCTACCTGGTGATGTATCATAATGTATCAGTATAATGATGTATAATTGCAATACACCAACACCGTCCTCGAAATAATCGAGTCCGACATAAATTCAACATTAACATTTATTTTCTTTTCAGAACAGAACAGAAGCCTGCTTCAATCCATTGCCAACAGGAAAACGAAATATTGAATACATAATGGGGAGCCAAAATCCAAGATGATTTAATCTTTAGAGTCTCAGCCAACTAAGACGTAAAATAAAGACCTAACCATTTTAATGATGAACGTTTAGTATGTAATTTTATAGATTGCCACAATCCTACAAATTAAAAATTTGGGTCGTTCCCAGAATAGAGGCACAAATGTGTATCATTCATAGATACCATTATCAAATGATAACCAATACAATAATGATAACCAATATGATAATGATAAACTATATGAAAAAAAGATAACCAATATGATGATGATAACCAATATGATAATGATAACCAATATTATAATGATAACCAATATGATAACGATACCCAATATGATAATTATATCTACGGTTGTGACAACATGCGTCACCAGCGGTATATAATATTAAACACAATATCAGGTCATTTTGTCTATACTATTTTCGGGATCTATGATTTTAAACGCATATTGTCACAACTGTAGATATAATTATCATATTGGGTAT
>CANNZV010001871.1:0-32753 GCA_947561585.1 Caprella mutica | reverse complement strand
GGACTATATAAAAATATTCAGATATTAAATATCTAAATTGTCTTTTGTTATGAAATATTTATAGGTATAGAAGTTTTGGAGTGGAAAACGTTATATTATATAAAACAATTATTCAGTTTTTTATTTATTTTTAGAAATTTCTCAGTAACAGAGGGAATCTTTTAATTTATATTATCTTAGTAAAGTATACTAAATAGTGAATATTAAATTAATTTAAATAGTACCATAAAAATGAAGATGAAATAAATTAAACTTAACTAACAATAACATAACAGCAAAAAACAAGTAACTTCTATCTCAGTAGCATTGAATTTTATGACTAGACAAACAAGTCTAGAAAAATATGCAGCATGCGATTAAAAAGAAAACGCATGCATATAGCCTGCTTTTAAGAATAAGTGCATGATGCATACATGCACCATGCATTTAAGAATAACTGCATGTGGCGTGCATGCACCATGCATTTAAGAATAACTGCACCTGGCATGCATGCACCATGCGTTTAATGCCACGTCACAACCCTATTTATTATATCACCAATTGGAATAATTGATTATATAAAATAACAGTAAGTGATGAATGAAATGATTTTTATCTTAAAATGTGAATAATTAATCGTATAAAAATACTTTATATATCAAGTTAAAGGTCTGATTATAATTTTTGGGGTGGCAATTGTCCGGTCACGATCAAAACAATACCAGTAATTAGATATCCATTATATTACTGAATACCGTTCAAAATATATTAAAAAAACGAATCGTGTGAGATAAAATACGTAATTTACCGAATTATATCGAAACCGGATTTCATATTCACTTTAAAATATTTCCATTGAATTTGTATATAACATCGTGTAACATTAATCCAATTGATATGCCCCCAATCGTACATTACACTAATACTATATGTAATAAAGTAAAAACTGGTAATCAATATAGTTCAATATTTGAAATTTCTTCTGGAGATTATGTATTAATTAATATTACATAATATATATTATATCGTATTTGCTGTCTATTTCTGTATTTCATTAATAAAACTCTTTCGTTGTGCTAGCTATTATATTCAGGATAGTACTGCATCGTTAATCTAAAATATATCTGAACGATGTAAATGGTACCTATTTTTAAATTAATTAATTAATTTTTCTTAAAATAAAATACGTTCTATCTGTACAAAATGTATTGTGCACTGAAAATATTAATTGACAGAAAATCTAGTATCTTAACTACATATACAAATAATACCAAAAAGAAATATTTGAAATTGAAATTCAGCAAATAAAAGAATATCGATTTGAAAAACGAATTGACACATATATATAAAATAGGGACATGAACTGAGAATTTACCCAATAATCCATTGAAACAGTTAATAAATATCTTTAATTTAAGTGCTCTTCTCATATGAATCTATTGGCAGAAAGTACATTGTTTTGAGAGGATAACACTATAGACTGATCATATTTTAGGGTCTTTTACAGAATAGAAGCGCAAAATATTTATTATTATAATTACTTATAATATTATTATTTATTAATTTATTAGAGGCTTAATATTTATTAGAATTGATCTTTATCTGTAATTCATATTGGTTATCATTATCATATTGGTTATAATGAAGATTGTGACAATATGCGTCACCAGCGGTATATAATATTAAACACAATTTCAGGTCATTTTGTCTATACTATTTTCGGGATCTATGATTTTAAACGCATATTGTCACAACCGTAGATATAATTATCATATTGGGTATCGTTATCATATTGGTTATCATTATCATATTGGTTATCTTTTTCATATAGTTTATCATTATCATATTGGCTATCAACTTATCATTATCATATTGGTTATCATTATCGTATTGGTTATCATTTGATAATGGTATCTATGAATGATACACATTTGTGCCTCTATTCTGGGAACGACTCAAATTTTTTAATTTGTAGGATTGTGGCAATCTATAAAATTACTTACTAAACGTTCATCATTAAAATGGTTAGGTCTTTATTTTACATCTAATTAGTCTTAGTTGGCTGAGACTCTAAAGATTAAATCGTCTTGGTTGTTGGCTCCCCATTATATATTCGATATTTCGTTTTCCTGTTGGCAATGGATTGAAGCAGGCTTCTGTTCTGTTCTGAAAAGAAAATAAATGTTAATGTTGAATTTATGTCGGACTCGATTATTTCGAGGACGGTGTTGGTGTATTGCAATTATACATCATTATACTGATACATCACCAGATAGAACTTGACACGGCCTTAATTCTTTTGCGATAAGAAAAAGTCGTGGGAAATCTCTTGGAATTTTATTAGGGGCTTCTAATAAACTTGTATAAAAGATCACGTACCTGCAATTAGAAATTACAGGCAAATAGAATAAAGCAAAAAATAGACTAAACAAAATATAAAAAATTTGTATAGTAAAAATATAAATGGCAAAAAATAAGACATTTTAAAATGGTAAAACTAAAATTACAAACTATTAGGCACCATAGCGTAAAAATCAATTTGTCAAAGGAGACAGCATTTACACTATGTAAGGTAAAAGGAATATAAAAAGGCTAGAGTAAAATATTATAGGGTAAAGTATTGAACCTAGGTATGCTATGAGAGAAAAGACAAAATAGCAGCACCTTAAATCTTAAGCAAAACTAATTTAAAATTAAACTACTAGACCTGCCATGAAATGAATGATCATAAAAGAGTTGAAATGAATACAGAAATGGCAAACTATCATATCTGGTTAGTAAAGATGGTAGCTAATATCTAAAAGACTAAAATTCCTAAATGTAAACGAGTATAAAAGGACTATAAATTATTGTGACACTAAAAGAACTACCTAACACAGAACTACTTACTTTGTATGACTCTATGAAACAACTTAGGACAATGATTAAAAAATAGAAATGGTTTGTTATTGTTGACTTCTGACTGAGTGTTGCCATCAGTGTTGCCACAAGTAACTTCAAACTTCTTAAAATTAAACTCGCTACCTACCTACCTACCTGACTAAATTAAAATTAAAAAACGGTGCATAATATGTGCCGTGACACACCCCCCTGTCACCCGCAGGAGTGACTATATAGAAGGACCCTCCTCAACTGCAGGAACTAGCAGCAGAGTATCTTGAATGCTTCGCCGTAGTACGGTAGTCTTCCCTCCCTTTGGAGATACTCGAAGAGTCACTGTTCTAACCAAACCATCAGCCCCCTCCTCAGTCTTTATTACACGGGCTAATGGCCATGAGTTTCTAGGTGAAGGTTGCCTCAACAGAACAACATCGTTCATCTGCAGAGGCCTTTTTGGAACCAACCACTTATTTCTTCGCTGGAGATTTTGCAGATACAGCCTTCTCCACATTACCCAAAACTGCTCCGACAGGTACATGACTCTGCGCCACCTGGATCGGCCGTAAGATAGGAGATCAGCTTTAGAGAACTGGTCCACTGGTGCTGGGTTTGACGAGGACTTCAATGTCAAAATCATGGCAGGAGTTATTGCCACTGGATCGTTAGGGTCTCCACTCACTTCGTATAAAGGTGTATTGTTTACTATTGAAGAGCACTCTTGCAATAAAGTGTTCAGCTCACATCTAGATAGGGACCGTGACCCTAATTGTTGCATGGCGGAATTAAGGACGCTCTTCACTGCTCCGACCTTTCGTTCCCAAACGCCTCCTGTATGGCTAGCAGCAGGGGTAGTCATTTCCCATGTAAGACCCATACTCTCGACGTGTTTCCTGAGGCAATCCTCATCAATGACCCCCAAAAGCTCACTTCTAGCTCCAACAAAGTTACTTCCATGATCCGACCGGAGTCTCCTGCACTGCCCACGAATGGCGAAGAATCTTCTAAGAGCCAAATGCACGGATGCAGAGTCGAGATAAGCCAATATTTCGATGTGAACTGCTCTGGTTACCAAACAGGTGAAGAGAAGGGGCCAGACCTTTTTAGTGGCTTTCAGTCTCCGCGTGGTGGCGCCGTCATGTACAAGATAAGGTCCAAAAGCATCAATCCCAGTATGAGTGAATGGGGGAGACATCTCGATACGGTCAGATGGAAGGTCGCTCATCATCTGCTCTTCAAGAGGAGCCCTGAATCTCCTACACTGAACACATTTAGATAGAAAATCTCTTACGGTGTTTCTACTGTGCAGAATGTGATAACCTTCTTGCTGCAAGGCCCCCATTGTGATATGCCTTCCTTGATGGTATGCCCTCTCGTGATAATGGCTAAGGACATAGTAGGTAACGGCATGTTTACTTGGTAGTAACGCAGGATGCTTCTCAGCAAAGGGCAAGCTGGAGTTCCGAAGCCGGCCTCCAACCCTGATCACTCCATGGTCCATGAAGGCAGCCAAACCAACAAGCTTGTCCTTCTCATTTAGGGATGAACCACTATTTAGAGTCCTGTAACTCTCTGGAAAAGAAGTCCTTTGTGAGTCTATAATTAGGATACGTATTGCCTCTTGTCTAGAGGCCCTCAAATTGGTTTCTCTATTGATTGATGACAATAATTTAATACAGAACTTTAAAACATTTTGAACTATTCTCTGAGCTTTGCAAAAGTCATTAGTAATCTGAAATACGTTTTCTAGGATACTGACAGTATATTTCTGTGTAATAAGAGATCTTTTATCAGGTAACAGTTCTGGTAAGTCAACTTCAAAATCACATTGGTCAGATTGACTCCTACTATAGTTCTGAAGGAACTCCGGACCAACAAACCACATAGAGTCACTAAGAGAGACAGGAGTTTGGGGCTTGGTCGCCAAGTCTGCTGGATTCTCCCTGGTAGAAACATACACCCACTGCTCAGCTCTCGTTAACTTCAGTATATCATGGACTCTGTTTGTAACATAATTTGAGAAACGTTTAGTGGTGTTAGAAATATAACCTAATACAATTTTGCTATCGGAGTGAAAGGTTATTAGGTCAATAGGAATAGAGATCTCTTTATTAATCTTGAAGGTACACTTAGCAGCTTCCACAGCCGCATTTAACTCTAATCTGGGAATTGTACAAGCAGCTCGTGGAGCTACCTTTGCAGAAGAGAACAGAAAAGAGATGCTCACATCTCCTGAATTTGTAATAGTTTTCAAATACACTACCAAACCAATAGCTAACACTGACGCATCACAAAACACATGAATCTCTACCCTAGTTTTATCACAACTTGAAGGCACAATGTTTCGAGGTATTCCAAGTGCAGGACACTCTACTAATGATGCAGACCAAGCTCTCCACTGAAGACCAAAAGACTTTTCTAAAGGATCATCCCATCCCTTGGTCTCTCCTTTCCCTCCATTTGCAGCAGAATTTTCATCTTCTGAAGAAAGAGCCCTTCTTAGCAACAATTTTCCTCCCAGGACGATAGGTGACACGATTCCCAAGGGGTCATATATGCTGTTCACCATACTCAGGACTCCTCTTCTGGTGAGATCTGCAGTAGGAAGATCAAACTTTATCATCAATGTGTCACTCACAGTATTCCAAATAACTCCGAGGGTACGATACGGTTTGTCAGATGAAAACTGGACCTCCTCACTAGCATCAGATATTTCACTTCGAGGAAAGGCACCAAGAACCGAGGAATCATTTGAAGCGATCTTATGGAGTCTGATGTTGAAGCGGCTAAGAACTTTTCTAGTTTCATCAAGCAATTCAACGGCATCAAGAACAGTAGCCGAAGCTCCCAGAGCATCATCCACATAGAAGTTCTCCCTGATAAATTTGGAAGAGTTCTCTGTGCAAGCAGCATGATCGAGTGTAGTGACGTATCTCAGGCCATATATTGCAACTGCTGGGCTGCAGCAATTGCCGAAGATGTGCACATTAGCTCTATAAGGTACTAATACTTCCTCTGGATTATTATTCTTCCACCAGAAGAAGCGGAGTAACTCTCTGTGCTCTGGTTGCACATAAAATGAATGGTACATACATTCAATGTCAGCACAATAACCTACTTGTCCCTCTCGGAATCTCATCAGCACTCCAAGTAGTTTATTGTTGATGTCCGGACCCTGGTGTAACACGTCATTCAAACACTTTCCATGATAGGAAGCACTGCTATCAAATACCAGTCTGGTCTTAAATTTACTGCTGACAGCAAAGATTGGTATATAGTTGGCTTTGAGGTTAGAGTTTGAAACAGGAACCTGAGTTACATGCCCTTTCTTGAGGTACTTCCCCATTATCTTCAGGCACTCTGATGTCTTGCCTGAATCTCTTTTGATGCGATTTAAGGTGTTTCGAGTCCTCTGGAAAACTGCAGCCTTATTGTCGGGAAGGGTGTTAGGTTCCTTCAATGGCAGAGGCAGCTGAATGTTCCCATTTTCGTCAGTGATTATGCCTTTTGCCATTATATCGTTGAATTGCCGATCACTACGTGATAGACCCTCAAAATCGTCATCTTCCCGTTCCAAAAACAACCTAGTCTCGTTTACATGTTCAGGAAAGGTTTGGTAGGTTGCTGAATGTTCACACATAGAGGAGCTGGTTGTCTTCAAGACGGTTGTAGTGTTGTTTCTAGCGCTCTTAGAGCAGACAGGTCCCACCAGAGACCATCCAAGAGGAGTCCTATGTACGTAAGGATAGTGACTTCCATAGACTTTTGTGGTCATTGCAGGGCCACAATTTGCACCAACCAGCAAAAGCACCTCAGCGTCTGGATCACTCTCTGGAAAATTGGATGCTAGATGCCTCACATGTGGATGAGATGCCACCACTGTTGAAGTAGCCATACCGTCTCTAGTATCTGGGATGGAGCTGTGAGTCAGTGTCTCTGGCAGATTTATCCACTTTGTCTCAGATATGCCCTTCACCTGTAAACCTCGTACAGAACCAGCTGCTTGCGTGGTATTGAGACCATTCATTGTAGTCAAATTATATTGAATTGACTTTGGCTTTAAATTGAAGTAATCAAGCAGTTTAGTATCACAAAAGGTAGAGTTAGATTGGTCATCCAAAATACACAAGCATCTTATTGGTTTAGCACCCTTAACTCTAACATAGACTAGCAATGTCTTGCTGCAAATGATATTTTTACTTGAATCGCCACACACTTTGATACAATTATTTCGAGATTCAATTACACTATGACCCTGATCAGATCTATTAAATTTTGGTCGGTCACTATGCATCACATTGCAATGTTTCTGGCTGCATATATCACATGAAACTTCTCTAGGACATGAAGATGCTACATGGTCCCCCAAACAAGAATAACAAAGCCTTTTTGATTTAGCAAAACTTTTTCTCTCAGGATAAGTTAACTTCTTGAAGGAAAAACAATTTCTTATATTATGGCCACTCACCCCATGAAATGCGCAGACCTCCTCAACTCTGGTTTGGAAAGACTCAACTCTCCTTGAAACACCCCTTCCCTGCATTGGACGGCCAGCCTCAAAGAACCCTGGAGTCCTTATCTCCTGCAAGTATGTCTGCAGGAAGTCTACAAAGTTGGAGAAACTTGGAGTACAACCCGTTTTTGATTCAGTTACAAACCACTCTTTTCTCCACCTTGATTGGAAAGAGTCTGGTAACTTGGTGTATATTGTTTTCATCCCTCTCTGCAGATTGAAAAAGGTAAGCTCTGCACAATCTTCCATGCTGGACCTGATTACCATGCATAAGTCAAATAATTCTTCCATCTGTCTGACTTGATGAACTGACTTTATATAGGGATAGCCATCAACCCTATCCACTAGACTTTGAGACACTAAAGAACTTGAACCAAATCTGATCTTCAAGTCTCGCCACACATTCTGCAATGCCATACCCGGATTGCCAGAGCAGGAATCCAAATATGTGGAGACTAATTTCTTGGGTCTGTCATTAGTATTGGCAATTAGGATGTAGAGAGAGTCGAGTGCTCCAGCTTCGCATTCCAACAACCTTCGAGCAATCTGTTTTTGCCAACTCCAGAACTTTTCAGGTTCCCCTCCATAGGGATCTCCCATTCCCTTCAGCAGATCTTGCTTGAGCTGACGCCTGCTAATGGGATCTAGATGATCTACATCATCCGAAGGAATATTGCTCAGAGATGAAATTTGATTAGTAGCACTAGCACCTGGTAATTGCACTTCGTCTACAGCTTCACGGGGCAAGAGAGATACAGCACTTAATTGAACCTCAAGAAGTTCCTCTTGAATAGAAGGCTCCATATTTACCACCCCAGGGGGCTCCAAGATATTTCTTGGCAGAGTTGGGTCAACAACCCGCAATGGAATAGGTGGGACAGAAGCCGCAACTGATTGATGCACAGGATCAGAGTATTCAGAGATTGGTTTGCTTGGTTGCTGGGGATGAGTAGTCTTTGGCCTGACACCCTGGTCGAGTTTCTGAATGATTTCAGAGGGAGGTACACTATTAATCTCTGAAGAAACATCTTCCCCTAAACTTGCGAGCATTTTGTTTAGATTTTTCACAGACTCCCTGGCATCGCGGTGGACAATTGAAATTCTCTCACTTCTAACCTCATGAGATTTTTGCAGAGATCCCCTATCAGAAAGCCACGTAGACAGTAGACGAGAAGCTTCCTCAAAGCTCCTAATATGCTCCTTTATCAGCAGAATTCTCTTTTTTAATTCCACTGGGTGGGCCTCTATATTATCAGAAGAGATCAAGATTTGCAATAGCCTTTCTCTAGTAATCTCCTCTTGACTCTCCATAACTTTTAATGAAGGTGCAGACCTTCTTTGTACAGGCACCTCTGATTCTGCCATCTTTTAAATTTCCTTGGATTCAATGAGCGACAAAGTACTGACACGGCCTTAATTCTTTTGCGATAAGAAAAAGTCGTGGGAAATCTCTTGGAATTTTATTAGGGGCTTCTAATAAACTTGTATAAAAGATCACGTACCTGCAATTAGAAATTACAGGCAAATAGAATAAAGCAAAAAATAGACTAAACAAAATATAAAAAATTTGTATAGTAAAAATATAAATGGCAAAAAATAAGACATTTTAAAATGGTAAAACTAAAATTACAAACTATTAGGCACCATAGCGTAAAAATCAATTTGTCAAAGGAGACAGCATTTACACTATGTAAGGTAAAAGGAATATAAAAAGGCTAGAGTAAAATATTATAGGGTAAAGTATTGAACCTAGGTATGCTATGAGAGAAAAGACAAAATAGCAGCACCTTAAATCTTAAGCAAAACTAATTTAAAATTAAACTACTAGACCTGCCATGAAATGAATGATCATAAAAGAGTTGAAATGAATACAGAAATGGCAAACTATCATATCTGGTTAGTAAAGATGGTAGCTAATATCTAAAAGACTAAAATTCCTAAATGTAAACGAGTATAAAAGGACTATAAATTATTGTGACACTAAAAGAACTACCTAACACAGAACTACTTACTTTGTATGACTCTATGAAACAACTTAGGACAATGATTAAAAAATAGAAATGGTTTGTTATTGTTGACTTCTGACTGAGTGTTGCCATCAGTGTTGCCACAAGTAACTTCAAACTTCTTAAAATTAAACTCGCTACCTACCTACCTACCTGACTAAATTAAAATTAAAAAACGGTGCATAATATGTGCCGTGACAGAACTATTGACGCTACCAACAACAAATATGACAGTCGTGCATCCAGGCATATCGCATGACCTGAAGGAAAGATAAATAATCGAATTAGTTCACTTAGGTATATGCTGAATATAGTTTTGAAACTTAGTCACAATATTCTCGAGGCTTCCCCCCGACCCCCTGCACCATTCTCTTCTCCCCCCATCACATATATATTGGTCATGCGTTGGTCATGTGTGGTTGTGCGTGGTCATGCGTCTTTTAAATATTGGCCATGCGTGGTCGTGCGTGGCAGTGCGGTGCCGTGCGTGGTCATGCGTCTTTTAGTCAAACCGTGGCAAAGTCGGTGGATTTTATAGCTATTTATCCTATGTTACCATTAATTTTAGGTGGAAAAATGGGTAAAATGTTGGTGGATCAGCAAAATTACTGGAAATTTATGGTGGTTTTTCTCAGCTTTCTCAAAAAGTCAGTGGAATTTTGTGCACCAAATACAGACTGGGGAAAGGTTAGAAAGTATGGTTGAGGATTATGATGAAAATGGATGGAGAGAAGAATTGGACTCAAAGTCTACTTTAAGTCTATATAAACATTTTAAAAGGGAAATGAAAGAGGAACTATTTTATGACAACACTGAGGAGTCTATTTTAATGTTTAGAGCCAGAGCAAATTGTTTAAAATTGGGTTGGAGGAAGCGTTTTGAGAATGGGGATATCAATTGTAAGTTATGTAATTGGGATTGTGAGGAGAGTATGGAGCATTTTCTATTGGAATGTAATAGTTTAGAACATATCAGAGTGGTGAATGGTATGGTTGGCAAATCTTTGGAAGAAGTTTTATTGTTTGTTGATGGTGTATGTCCAGATGATCCTAAAGCCTACTTGAAAGCCAGACTGTATTTCATGGTAAATTCCACCGACTTGTCGGTGGAATTTTTCTCCATTGAAAATAATATTCTGGCAAAGTCGGTGGATTTTAAGCTATTTATTCCTATGTTACCATTAATTTTTGGTGGAAAAATGACCAAAATGTTGGTGGATCAGCCAAATTATTGGAAATTTATGGTGGATTTTCTCAGCTTTTTCAAAAAGTCAGTGGAATTTTGTGCACCAAATACAGACTGGCTTGAAAGCGATGTGGAAAGAAAGGGAAGGAAAGTTGAGAATGATTGAATGAGATTGGCGAGCTGGTGGTGTCGTGTGTGCGGGTTCATGGTCTGATGCTGTTTTCTTTCTTTTTTTTTAACATTAAAATGTATATATTATATTTGTAGGGAGCAGAACTATCATGCACTGCATTTTTAACCTGTTTTTTAAGTATGATCAATAAAGTCTTTAGAATGGACAGCCTTATGATGATTGCATCCGGGGAGTGTAGGTCCGTTTCATATGGGCAACCTCCTCCCTTTGCTTTAAAATCTGACTTAAAATCTAAAATAGGGATTAATTCATAACTGTTTGTAGTTAAATTAATGTAAATATAGGAATTAATTCAAAATTGTTCATAGAGAATATCCTAAATATCTCCCATATTCTGCAGACTGGTAAATTTATAATCTACATCATTGACATAAGACATTCAGCTTCTAAAATTCATCTGTTAGCCTCAGTCTGAAAAGAATGTCTCCTAAGACCCAGGATTTTTTACAGAAATTAGGATTTTGGCGCATCAAATAACATGGGAACATTGGAATTAAATAGGACTTGGGCGCAGGAATAATCCACCCAGTCTGCAGAATATGGGACATTTTTAACATTTTCCGTGCGAATAATCTCTAATTTTCTTTTATATTTAGGTACATGTATTTTACTGAGAACAGAAGCTTAAATAGAGGATTTCTTGGAGAACAGTTTACCAGTTCCTGCAGTCTGGTAATCCACAAATCCTGCTCTACTTTTCAGACTAGTGTTAGCCTAAGGTAATTTTTTCCAGAGGCAGAGTGTCTGAGAGTGGTAGGGTCCCAGTCTGCAGAAACTGTTATAGTGCCAAGTAAAATAGTAAGTCTCATAAACTCACCATTTGTCTCTCCAAATTTCAACAAATTCTCTCCAAAATGATCAAATTATCATAAATTCTCTCCAAAATAACATTGTAGCATAGGAGAAAAATAGATAAAACTCTCCATTTGCAATTGAAGGGCTCAAAATAACTGTCACAAACTCGCCATTAAAATGGCAAGTTTGGACATGCTTCATTACTTGGTTATAGTGTTTGTAGAGATCTCTCATTCTGTTCATAGTAAAATTAATGTAACTATATGGATTAATTCAGAAGTGTTCGTAGCAAAATTAATGTAAATATTGGAATTAATTCATAATTGTTCGGAGAGATTATCCCAAATATCTCCCATATTCTGCAGACTGGGTAGGGTCAACCTTACCGGTCAAGCAGGTAAATTGCGGCCCGCTAACTAACTAACTGCGGCATTTAACAGCAAACACGTCATAGCCTCATACCATGTTTCAGAGGCTGGAAAATTGTAAGCCAATTTTGAGCCTAAATTTCACTAAAAATCTAAGCCAAGCCAATTTGGCTCATTTTTTGCCATATTTCAAAGTGAGGCAGGAAAGTCGCCAGTTTAGTGAGAAAATGGATCCAGGTCGCCACATTTAAGATACTTTAATGCCAAGTAATGAAGCATGTCCAAACTCGCCATTTTAATGGCGAGTTTGTGACAGTTATTTTGAGCCCTTCAATTGCAAATGGCGAGTTTTATCTATTTTTCTCCTATGCTACAATGTTATTTTGGAGAGACATACTATTTTACTTGGCTTTAATGAAGAAATTTGACTTCCTAGTGAAGAGTTTACACTTGAAAATATCCTCGTGCTTCATGTCTGATGCATGTGCATCTCTTGAGACTATTTTGTGAGTGATTTACTAGTTACATACATGTTTTACAACTTATTTCACCCCTCAAAAGTCGCCAATATACTGGCGACTTTGTTCATACTTTAAAACATGGATTTTTTGAAGATTTCAAGCCAAAATTAACATGGGAACAATAACATAAGAGTTAATTCAAAATTTAAAGCCAATTAGACATAGGTCATAGGGTGAACTTGTGAAGCAGGTAAATTGCGGCCTCTAACAACAGAAACGCCATAGCTTCAAAACACTCGTTAAAAACATAAAGTAATAAATTGTAGCATGCACTGTGCTCATTTTGATAGCTATGCAACATTTTAATGTAATTTCGGTTCAGAATATTTTAGATACACTTGTGAGAGCCGCAATTAAAAATTAAAGGGCCGCAATTCACCTGCATGACCCTATCTGAGAATTGACCATTTTAAATCTAAGCCAATTAATTGGCTTTAACTGACATACTCTTTAGTCTTATTACTCTTATACATGGGCCTCAAAACACTCATTAAAAACAAAGTAATAAATTGTAGCATGCACTTTGCTTATTATGATAGGCTGATAGCTAGGGTCAAGCAGGTAAATTGCGGCACGCTGACTAACTGCGGGCTCTTACAACAGAAACATCATACATTCAAAACACACTTAAAAACTTAAATTAATAAATTATAGCATACACTGTGTTTCTTTTGATAGCTATGCAACATTTTAATGTAATTTCGGTTCAGATTGTTTCAGAGACTCTCTTGAGAGGGCCGCAATTAAAAATTAAAGGGCCGCATTTTACCTGCGTGACCCTATGCAACATTTCAATGTAATTTTGGTTTAGAATGTTTTAGAGACTTTCTGGAGAGCCAGTCTGCAAACCATGCACAATCAGTCTCCAGATATTTTATTTTAGGGACAATTTGTCTCCCAGTCTGTATTTCGAGGTAAATTCCACTGACATGTCAGTGGAATTTACCACTAAATACAGACTGGCATTAGACATGAAGCATTAGGATGTTAAATGCTAAATCTCCACTAGGGCCAGTCTGCAGAATATGGGACATTTTTAACATTTTCTGTGTGAACAATCCTTAATTTCCTCCTATGTTTACATGTATTTTACTGAGAACAGAAGCCAAAATAGAAGATTTCTTGGAGAACAGTTTACCAGTTCCTGCAGTCTGGCACTAGGAAGTCAAATTTCTTCTTCAAAGTAGCAACCTTAAATGTGGCTACCTCAGCCGACCTGGATCCATTTTCTCACAAAACTGGCGACTTTCCTGCCTCACTTTGAAACATGGACATGTTCTTGCGATCTTGCACCGGACTGTATTTCATGGTAAATTCCACCAACTTCAGTGGAATTTTTCTGCATTGAAAATACTATTCTGGCAAAGTTGGTGGATTTTTAGCTATTAATTCCTATGTTAGTATAATGTTACTATTAATTTTTGGTTAAAAAATAGGTAAAATATTGTTGGATCAGCTAAATTACTGGAAATTTATGGTTGATTTTTTCAGCTTTTTCAAAAACTCGGCGGAATTTTGTGCACCAAAAACAGACTGGATTTTGCAGTTTGGTTGTCACTTGTAGCATAGGAGAAAATTAAAAAATAGATATTTCTAGCCATTTGCAATTGAAGGGCTTGCAATGCTTTATTACCTGGATTATATGATTATAGCAAACTAAGCCAATAAGGTACTGCATTCATATGTAGTTCTCACACGGTCACACCCACATTCGGGTGTCACATGTACATTTGGCCTGTAACTTTTTATTTGGGCAGCTATGAAGTTTAAATTTATACGATGTTTGAACTATATCAATACTGATAATATCCTGTGAAAATATCCTCAATTAATTGAAATTTGAATTAGTAAAGATCATTTTTATTTCATGATAATCATATACTAACTGTAACATTTCTGGCTTTTAGAATTTTGTTATGTAGATTTTTGATCCGCTATGGTTCTATTACATTAACTTCATGATTACTTAATGACCTGGCAGGGGGGTTTGGGGGGCGACTTTCACTCAGTGGGACATTGGCAAATACCTAAGAAATGTAGGCTAAATTGAAATATTTTTCTTTTTCAGTTACCTATATATAGCTAGTCAATATTATATTACAGCTATTATAATTCATTCAGACTCAGAAAAACTGATTAACTAATAATATATGAATTACTTTTTTTTTTGTAAAAATGAGTCTCTCTGCTGAAAATGTGTATGAAGCAGTTTCTTGTAATTATGTTGTTGGGGCAAGAATTGCGGAGATTGAAAACTTGAGGAAGAAAACTGGTGAGTGAAGAATATTAAAAAATTGTAATTGAGTAATCTTACATATTATAAACAATAATTTTTTTTTTCTCTGTGAAAAAAATACAAAATATTGAATTGTAATGCTAAATTTTGATGACCCTGTATATCTAATTATTGAATTAGCTACATTATTAATCATATGTAGAACCTCATTAATTTCCCCAATTCTCACCCCCTCCCCTAACTAGATGGATCGAATCACAAACAGCGTGTCTTCCAGCGTCTTCCCAGGCACATGCAAAGAAGAGCCGTGTCAGGCAATCCCAAACGACTTCCACATAACTTACGTAATCTGCACATCCAAGAGCTAAAGGATCAGCCCAAAATAACCAAACGGCCACCCAAGAAATACCGCAAGAGAGCTAAATCTAAGGTGGAAGAATACGTGCGGCGTCAGCAAGTAGAGGGGAAAACTTGGCTAGAAAGTCATGTGTGGCATGCCAAGCGGTTCCACATGGAGAATATGTTTGGCTACGTTTTACCACAAAGGCCAACACAGAAGATGTACCGGCCCCTACTTAGAGCTGTGGAAGATAGCTGCACTTTGCAGGTGTTTAGCATAGGGAAACTTGTCTGAATATCTAATTGATTAAAACACATGATTCTAAAAATTAAATACCTGCAATATTCTATTTAACATTCGTATTTTGCATTAATTTTTCGAAATTTAAATCAACCATAAATAACTGTGAACGAAGTTTACAGTTTAGGACTTGAAATTTTATTGTATCTATTTATTTTTGTCTTTTCTATTTTTCAATGAAATTGTCATATTGCTGCCTAATCTAATAGCTTCAGTTACTTTCCTTACACTAAATCTCCTCTCATCTATTTCCCAGGATCAGTCTTTCATGTGTTACTTACAACTCTCTGGTCCCACTCCAATGCTAGTGGATCAGTTTCGCAGGATAACATCAGAAGAAGGTTTTCACTTGCTGCAGTCTGTGTGCAGTCAATCTGCTCAGCATTTTGATTCTCTAACACTCTATGCTCTTGATAGGTATTCATTTTTAATAAAAGATATGAATTATAAACCCATTACCGTTCTGTAAACAAGTTTCCATACTTAGTTCAAGTGACTTAATATGACAAAGAGTTGAATCATTAGCCAAAATGTTGACAAAGTAGCTATCTATTTGGATATTGAAAAATCAAATTATTTTTTATGTTATATTACATACATGATGCAGTCAACTTTAATTCAATACATTCAGTGTATCAGTGGTGAAATTTTAGTGTCACTTTTATCAGTAGAAATTGTGTGGTGAAGTTGTGAACTAATAATTTGGTTGTAGAGTATTTTTGAACAGACAGATATCATTTATTGTTCTCATATTATTTATTATTTCATGTTAAAATGACTTATAAAATATGGATAAGCTGAATGGATGCCAAATGAAAATAAATTAATTACCTAGGTAAGCTAGTTTTTTCTTATATGACCGAAGATGTGTAACTGACTAATAATTCATAACCAACCCTAATTCTAAATTGTTTCTCCATTCACAGCAAGCAAAGCATCGGAGATGTTGAAGTGATGTTAATTCCCTCTGAAAGTGACGAGACCAACCAAACGCTTTGGCTCTGGTGTCACCCTAGTCACTATTCACAAATTCTAGACCTCCTCATCCAGTTGTACGATTTGACCAAACATAACAATCGTGAAGAGACTATGAACTCCGATACTGAAAACGATAGACCAAATCCACAAAGTTCTCAATCGGAAAAGAAGATGAAGAAAAGATATGCTGTTATATTAGATCGTATGCAGAGTGTGTTTCATAACGGCTACAGTAACTCATCTAAGGGAATCTCCGTTTTATCCCTCAAAGATACACTCAGTAGGTTCAAGTTGATGGGTCCCCTTGCTCTGGCAATTCTCAAGTCAGTCTTAGTTCCATCTGATATCTCTTGCAAAACGGAAAAATCTTTCTGGTGGACGCACCACTTCTCAGAAGAGCGAAAAAATGAGATGTTAAGCAATCACGGTATTTGGAACAATTTACCGACTAATCTCAATGTTGAAAATAATGTCACTATTCCATTAGTGGTGAGAGACCCTAGAGTTATGATGCCTCATCACAAACAGAAACACTCTTCTATTAATGTAAAAGGTGAGTAATGTAGTGAAAATCCAAGATATGTTGTGGTAAACACCAATATTTAAATTCGGTAAATTAAATTTTGAGATTTTATGTTCATTGTTAGTACCTAATTGTGATACTTAGCTGTGCTCAGAGCACTATTAAAACTAAACAGGTTTCATTGAGTAGTTACCTGTCTCTAGTAATCAATGAATGATTTTGATAGCCATTAACAATCATACTTTATATTGATAGCTACTTCTTAAAAATTTTCTACCTGAACATAAATAGCATCAGGTAATTGGTTCATTACCCTACCTAAGTCTTTCCTCTAATATAACTTTCTTCTTCCTCCTACAGAAGATAACTCCTCAGTGCCACCTCTCAGCAACAAATGGTCTCCTCTCTTCTCATCTGAAGTGCGGCTGGAGGTGTTACAGAGTGCAGACTCTGACTGTGAAATAAATGCCATGAGGAGAGCCATGGCTTTACCCGGCTCTGAACTTCCACTGTCTGAGACTGAGATCAGACTGCCTGTGGTGGTGGCTTTGCATGGCACACAGGGCGAGAAAGGCTGTGAGTGGTATTGAGTGAAAACATTTAAACTCGCCACAATTTCCAAATCAAATTCTAACCGTTCAAAAAATTTAACTTCAATGACAATCTTGACGTTCAATACCTTCCAAGAAATAATAATATACTGCTAGCTTGGTTTATTGATGCTTGTCATTTAGTTTTATCATTAACTAAGACGTTGTGCTTTATTTTTAGCTGCTGTTGACTTGATTCTACCAAGTGGATGGGCTACAAGCATGTGGATCCCACTTACTTACAATGGAGCTGTACCTAGTGGAGTAGAAAACCAGCTACACTTCATGTGCGAGGAGTTCACACCTCCTCTTCCCTACCTCCTTCCTGACACAGATTCTGGACAACTCTATGCTAAAACTATTGCACGGAAAAGACAGACGGAATACTTCAATAAGCCGCCCACAGCGCGAGTCAACTTCATCAAATGCAATGTGCAGTTTCCTTTCAGTCAGCCCTGGTCTTCTCTGATCGCGTCACTTGAGAATATTCCAAAAGAGTTTTCCGAGGATGTTTGTTCCAGTTTGACGGATGAAGTCATGGAGGAATTGGGGTTGACGAAATCAGCCAAACCTGCAGTTCGGGTAATGAGATCTGGTGATTGTCTGAGAGCTTTGCGGTACCTAATCTGTAAGTCAGGTAGCAGGAGAAGGATATTCAGAGGCTTTGGTCCTTTAGACAAGTTTATACCTGCCAAGGATAGGAAGGCGGGTAATAGGATCCCTTTAGACGCGCTTAAAAAGAGTTTAGGAAATGTACCAAAGACTGGCAATGATTTAGTGCGCTGCACCCTAACTGTCATTGGTAAAGGTACCATAGACGCCTGTGCAATGATATGCAGAGCTACTGCAAAGGATGTACTAATATTGGATGAGAAGTTGAAAGGCGGGGAAATCCTGACGGATGAAAATGGCTTTGGGCCGATTGAAGAAAGTCATTGTGATGAAAATCAAACCAAAAGGAAAGAAGAAAGAGAAGAGCACCAGAAAAAAATGGTGAGTGAGGATGTATAAAAATAATTATTTAACTTTTATTTTAATTGGTATCCATGATAATTGCAGGTATCATGAATAAATTAGAGTTAAATGATAATTATCATATAATTTATGAAAATGTAGAACCGTCCGATAACTCGTAACATGTCCCTCATTGAATGTTTTCCACAGGCTAAACTAAGAAAGCACCGTAAGAAGGCTCGTAGAGATGCAGTGGAGAAGTTCTCAATCGGCAAATGTGAGGACACGGACAGTAAACCTTTGGATGTCGTGAAAAAGGAGGCCGTGCAAAAAGTAGACGAGAAACTGAAAGTGAGTGAATTGAAATAATCTACTTTATTTATCCGGCCACTAACGTGCAAGTTAAGACTTTTGACTGTTTTAACTGTTACCTGTAGCTACATTTTATCTGCGTAGTTATAACTGCACATTTGTGGCTGACTTTAAAAAAGTATATTTTAAAACAATAGTGATCATTTTAGGTTTTCTCTGCTTTATTCTTTTTATCGTATATTTTTCATGTTTTCCTTGTTCTTTTATTTGAACTCAATGGAATTGAACCATTCTGTGTCGTTTTTTCTTCATTGTCTACCTAGTGCGTTTTCACATTTTTCTTTTAATGAATAGCTATTAGATTAAATGAACAGTCTCCCTTAAATTTCCCTCATATTTGTCCATGTACTAATTACCAAGAACTGCTTTTTTTTTGTCATTGGTATTTCATACCCTATTTCATTTAAGGACGTGAACTAAGAACCGATCCAAATACCCCCTTCTTAGTTCACATCCCTAAATGAAATAGGAACGTGAACTAGGAAAAGAGTTAGCGTCCCATTTTAATAGTTTTTTTTTAAAGGTCTATATATTTACTAACAAACATGAAAAATTGTAATTCGTTGAATTTGAATTTCAAATATTCCTTTTGATATTATTTGTATATGTAGTTAAGATACTAGATTTTCTGTCAATTAATATTTCTTACTGCAATACATTTTAATCAGAGAAAATGTCCTCTTCAGGCTCCGGGAAAATAATAAGTTTATTACATAATATTCTAGAACTAAGGTCAAAGATCATTATTTCACAAATCTCATACAATTCGGTTCAGTATATATTTTATTATTTGCTTTTAAAGTTTTTTAATACTCTGTGAGCAACAATCGAGCGAATCTCCAACCTGACGCTGAGAAAGAAGATTGTACACTCTTTGTTTTGATTTCAAATTTAGATTTTTAAACAAACTATGCGTTTTTGACCTTCTTTTGAGATATTAATTGTTTCTAAAAGTATATAAATGTTTCTATAATAAGTTTATCCAAATCTAAACCTTTAAACGAATAATAAATAGATTTATTAAACCAAATACCTAGTTGACAATCAAAACAAATGGTGTACATTCTTTTTCTTCAGACTGAAAATTAGAAAGTCGGAGGTAAAGTAGGTTTTGTAGAGTTTGGATTACAAAAATATTTAAAAGCATATAAAATTGAAAATAAGCTATCAAATTTTATGGGGTTTGCAGTAAAATGATAAGAAACATTAGCCTCGTAGATTTAAGCAATAAAAAAATTTGCCTGGAGGGGACCTTTAAATTTAAGAAAAATTAATTTAAAAATACCCCCTACCTAATTCTCGTCCCTAAATGAAATAGGGACGTGAACTAGGAATTTAACTGTACTAATTTCCATGATAAGCTACTGACTCTTTATTTTCTTCCTCAGGACATTGTAGAGTCGAAGGCTAAGTACCTGGAGCAGAAGGACGCCCTTTGGCTTATACCTGAAGGAGCACCTCTTCAGAGATGTAACAGACTCGTCATTGGGTGAGAATTATAATTTAAAGCAGCAATAAAATTTATCACACTTCCATTTGTTGATCAAATAAATAAAAAAATGGGTAATAATTATCTATCAAGGATGCCCATTTAAGTTAAATAATAAATATTACTTTTTTATCCATTAAAAAACAAAGAGAATAAACTCTACCGATAACTTAAATCTCACCCTAGTATAAATACTAATTTCAAGAATATATGTATACATTAAAAATCTTCCTTTTTTCAATGTTGATATCTATATATGGATGTTTTCTTTATTTATTGATCATGTTGCTAGCCCTACTTCATCAATTAAATTATTATTATTTCATCAATTCCTACTTCATCAATTAATTATTTCATCAATTCCTACTTTATCAATTAAAACTTGAAATATTTACAAAAATAAATTTACTTCCCATTATCAAATTTTACTCGGAAAATATATCTTGTTACAAAATTTATTTCAATGTTTAATAACTGTTCAAATTTTTACTGGATTGTTCATTGAATAAGTGATATAATTTCGATGCCTCTTCAATTCAGTAAATAGTGTACTTCTTCATTTATTAGCAGGAAAAAAAAAGTGTAGTTTTAAATCTAAAATTTTTCTCCTTTCAGTTATGTGACTGAAGCGGCTTTCAGCAAGAATAGAGGTTGCAGTGCGGGTCATGGTTTCTTCGCACTGAAGTCCCTCTTACCGATATGTCAGCAGAGACTATCAGAGTGGAGTAATGATTCTAACGACTCCTTGGAGCAGAATCTCAGTGGAGAATTGGAGAGCAAAGCCAAAAGACCGAAAACTGAGGAGTTTTCAAACGGTTTCCATGTTTCAGAGTATGGCACTGTAGTTGATTCTAGTTTATCGCCAGTTAGAGACAGCGGTGTGGTTGTGCTAGTTAGAAATATTAATTCTCTTCAGTACAGGTATGCTTTGTTAACTATCAGTGATAAACAACCTCCTCCTTGATTAAACTTGAATTGTGTTAAATATTGTTTTTTTTTTCTCTTTAAACTAACATTTTAGCAGGTAACGTCATATCGCTATTTTAGCAGGTAACGTCATATCGCTTGCAGAAAAAGGAAATTAAATACAAGGGACTGGAAGAAGCAGTCAGAAAGAAAGTGGCTCCATAAACAAAGTCTGCAAGCAACCTTTTTAATCAGTAGGGTATGTGAATTCATAGTTTCTATAATAATAGAAATATCCTAACATTATTTATATTTGATAACGACTTTTTCATTTAAAAATAGTTATGGATTGAATGAAATGAAACAAGTCGTATGAAAATATACTTCAGATCCGCTCAAAATAAAGTAATATACATAAATAAATACTAAAAATCTAGATGCAAAATCCATATCTTACAGAACAACCAATTGCACAGAATCCCAATAACTACCATAAGCTTACAGACTACTTTTGGTTTATTTCTAATGAGGTTGAAAGACCGATAGAGAAGAGCATAATGAAGGTGGTAAAAGTACCTAGTACCTAGAGTACACTACCTATCTAGTACCTAGAGTAGTGTACCAATGTTATATCTGGTAGTTACTTAGAGTATATTTGTGTAGTCTATTCCTTAATAAATTTAGTACCTATGAAAAGGGGTACCAATATCAACCATGGTACAGTAACACTCCTGAGTTATGAAGCACTCGAGTGATGAGGACCTGAATCATGAAATGGACCTGAGTTATGAAATAGTTTTCTATGTTTTAATCATAGAAAACTATCTAGAGCACCTGAGATATGAAGTGGCTCTTATGAAGAAACTAATACCTCAGGAGCTTCACTGTAGTTAAATACAGAACAGTTAACATCACACACACGTTTCTTCACATGAGGTGTTACAGATGTTCCATTAAAGGAGTTGGATCATCCAAAACTCTGAGCAGATGTAGAATGTGAACCACTGACCTCATCACAAGGGATTTGATCCTCTCTATTCTGTAAACAGAAAAAGAATTAATAAGTTAGTAAAAATATCATATTACTGAACAAAAAAAAATAATTAAAAGTTTTTTGTAATGTGGAACACTTCGTTTTAAGAAAAAAATATTATTTATAAACAAATATATTAATTTAATTATTTAAAAATAAATAGGAGATATTTACCTTAGAATACAGTCGAAGTGCAACTCCTGGTACTTAGCCACCACTCTACTATATATGCCTCCTTCAGGAGAACTGAAGGCGCCCCTGGTGGCAGAACGGGCCATTAGGGTGTACCGGTCCACAGGGGAGCCATGCTCTGTAGTCACAGCCCTGATTGTGTTGATGTTCCTGGGGGAGAGGAAATAAAAATACATTTAGCTAATAATAAACGATGGATGTGAATGAATTCAGAATTCATTTTATATTTAAGCATTTTAATAATATGTATTGTAGCTATTGACTGTAAATAGATATTGTACAAAATATGTTCTTCAAAATAAAAAAAAATCACCTATAGTGGAATAATATTTGAATCTTAAATTAATTGAATATTCATGTCTTGTAACAGTACATTTTTAATTTGGAAAATGTTCTGTCAAAATGACACCAATGGTATTTTCATTACATTGAATTAGAGATTAAATTACGTCACTTTAGGTCAATGGTTGATTTCTATACAGAGAAATATATTTATTGGAGTGGTAGCTATATATTTATATACCATATGTAGTCCATTTTCTAATCAAAATTTCGGAAGGTTGTGTTTTGATAGGCAATAGTTATTAATTTGACATCTTGTTATTCGCATAGCTAACTGAATTTTTTTTTAACAAAATTGCCTGGAACTTGGTGGGATGATTGGTCAACATTCTGGAGGCATTAGATCAGATTTTGCCAATTATCAGGTCAAGGTCACTCTGTGGTGATGCAAACACATTAATTGTGTATGCATAACTGCTATCACGAACCTATATGATTGTGTGTAAGTAACATTCAAAGTCAGTTACCAATTGGCTCGCGTGAGATAAACACCTAATCTCAAGTCTTAGTTAGTGAGACCATTACTTGTGAGTGTTTTAGTGAAGTGAACAGTGCATTTATATTTGCCTGACAATAGAATATAATCTCTTTAAAGTTTTATTCAAACTCGTTATTATCCTAAATACAGTTAAGCATGGACCAGAGGCCTGAGGTCGGAACCATATTGGCAAGGTGGTTCTAGGGCATGGTACCATGAGTATTTAGTAGAAAGAGATATATTGAGAAAAAGGAATCTGAAAAATAAGATACAGAGTAAGATTCTAATCACACGTAACCCATACAGTGGACCATTATAAGGTTTCACAGTTGATGAGATAACCCCACAGGGGGAACCAACACAACTCGAAGTATTCAATAGCGGTGTCAAAAAAGCTTTGCGAGTTCTCGTTCTAGTTAATTCCATGCAATTGTACACAACAAAGCAAGAGAAGAGAAATCATGCAATGTCCTCACCTGATAATTAGTAGCATCTCCCTGGGTAGTTCTTTGAGTGTGACTATCACCTTATCAAACCTTTGAGCAGTTTGCTCAGCTATGTACTGCTGGTCTGCCAGAGAAAGAACGTCTTTCAGACCACCGCTAAACACTGACGCTACAGGGCGCTGGAGAATCATTTCCCCGAACAGCATGTGATCTGTGGGGATGTGATGGTAGAGAAACCACATTCGAGAGGAAAAGTAGTAGAGAGAGAGGTTTGAAGAGAAAAAGTAAGAAAAGATCGAGTAGTAATAAAACAAATCATAATCGACCAAGAAGTAAGAAAACAAATCACAATCGATCGAGAGGTTTGAATAGTGTGTGTTGCAGAAGAGAAGGAAAAAGATATCCACCAAATTTACAACCAGGAAATCAAATCTATGTAAACGAATAAAGTTGGGAAGACCATAAAAGTAGGGATGAGGGAAGACCATAAAAGAGGGATGACCATAAAAGTGGCAAAGACCAAAAAATGGGAGAAGACTATAAAAGTAGGGATGACCATAAAAGTGGGAAGACAATAAAAGAGGGGAAGAGCTAGATACAATTTACCTATCAGTTGCCATAAACGCAGAGGAACAAAAAGCTTTGTCCACATTGAGCCTCAAGTCAACTAGATACAGCAGAGGTAGACTGTACAAGTCTAGAGAATAGAAGCAGTCTACAAAATCACAACTAGACTAACTAGGAAGGGTGCAACAAGTAACGCCTCCTACCTCAGGACAAGGAAAAGTTCACTGGGTAGATTCTGAAAAGCTTCCTCCAGTTTCTCCCTTGCTTCCTCATATCTCTTTTTCATTTTCTCTTTGTCTTCCTTTGACAGATTGTAATAAGTTGCCTTGGAGAATTTCTTGGGTCCTCTCTGAGAGAAGAACTCGTTCTCCTTTCTCGTGGAGCCTTTGGGAGCAATGTACTTCTGCGACACGAACATACAGAAGAAACGGTAGCCATCTGTTGAAGACAACCAGAATCAATTTATGTAGTGACTTCAATGAAGGAGGTAGCAACTGAAGGCTAGAGAGAGAAGGCTCAAACTCAGAGCGAGCAAGAAGGCTCAAACTCAGAGCGAGCAAGAAGGCACAAACTCAGAGCAATAAGGCCTGTAAACCAGTTACCAGGAGAACTTAGAAAGAAAAGACACGAATTTGAATATCCAAACAAGAATAAGAAGGAGCAACAACCTTTCGCCAGCCTCTCAACATATCATTTGTGTGTTGGCATAAATATATACCTGTGGAAGACTTCTTTCTTCATGCTAAAATCAAACTAATGAATTGATTTCAAAATTGATGTACCACCACCTTCTCAGGACTAACTTAAGTTTTATAGAAAGAAAGCCAAGTCAAAGAGCAAAAATAATCCCAATTAAAAAAAAGTAACAAAGATTTTTGTTCTATTTTCTCAATCAAAGACTCAAATGAGGAAGGAAGTAGCTACGAGAATATAAACATAAATAAATAAAACAGAATAAAAACAAAAAAAATTATAAGTAGAAAAAACTGTTGAAATTCTTCAAATTTTCAAGAGAATAATTCTAAAAATATAAGTAATTTTTCTTTAGAGATGTTACCCTAGTATACAGTCAAGTGCATCTCCTTTAGATATAAATATTTTAGCTCTCACAGTAGCCTAGCACACTAACCTGTTACCCCCAGCTCTTTGGAATGTAGTTCCATAGTGGTGTGGTCACCAAGCACGATACTCTTCCACAGTTTACAAAGTGGCTGCCTTACTTTGATGGAGAGGTTCTGGTAAAGGCCATGATCCAGTAGAACTATCTGGGCACCTTTCACGCCCTTGCTACGACGCACCAAAACTGAGTGCAAGAGAAGGATTTAATTTAAGCACCGATAGTAAAATTATCACCGATACTACGATAGATATACCTTAAAAATGGCTGATAAAATGTGTACCTGTACTGATAGTATCAGTACAGCGCTAGAGAGAACAGCTTGAAAATATTTAGGGTGTTTAACGTCTGTCTTGTAACAAAAGGCCATACTGCTGATGTCAAAAGTAAATTAAATACAAGGGACTGGAAAAAGCAGTCAGATAGGAAAGTGGCTCTATGAACAAAATAATATACAGCAGTTTCAGCAAGATGATTTATGGATGAATAAAAGTTACCCAGTTTATAACATGATCCTAAGCCTTGAATATATTCCACCAGAAGTTAATATTGATAATATTTACAAGCCAGAAATGATTTCAAACTCACTATTTCCTGGGTGCGGATCAGCATGAACAAAGCCGGTGTGGAAGATTTGTTCCGAGAACATGTTGATGAGTTTGGTGTCTACATCAGCTAGAGAAATCTTATCACTTTCCATTGCCTTCACATCACTCACTTTGTGACCCTCTATGAACTCAGTTGTGAGAACTCGCTGAGGAGAACAATAACATTGAACATTAGGAGATTGTCTGAATAAGTTGAAGAAGTCATTTTATGAAAATTCCAGCCAACACGAAATATTTTTAATTAAATTGCCTAAATAAAAAAAGGACTTCATACATAGACATAAGGTAGATGTGTCCTAGTCAGCTTTTTATCAGAGCTTACTGAATTAACTTGATTGAAGACCATGACTAATGTAATAACAAAGTAGCCTAAGACTTCTTTATTGTGAGTGCTATCAATTTTTTAATTGGCTCAATTGTCTTGGGCCCAATTGTCCGGGAGCTACATACAATTCACCTTAGAGGACAGTTTCCAGTTGACCCTAGGTACATAGACGTAAGGTAAATGTGACAACTGCTTTTGACACTTCTCTCCATTGCGACCTTCATTCAGAAAATCCAGTTCTTGTTCCAGAGTTTCACGCATGTCCTGAGTAAAGAAAAAAAAATTGGAAATGCAATAACTACCTATACACAATTTTTTTTAAAGACAATATTTTTCCTCCAAAATAAGAAGAATACAAGCATATCGACTAGGTACAGAGAAACTCCTGAGTTATGAAGTATTGGATCCTTCATAACTCGGGTAGCTACCGAGTGTTCTATATAGTTTTCTATGATTAAAACCATAGAAAATTTTGGTCATTGAGGGATAACTATGACTCAATTCATGATGTAGCTATATCATTTTCTATCATATAATTATATAAACATAGAAATTACTTCATAACTCAGGGGCATTTCATAACTCAGGTCCCCCATTACTCGAGTGCTTCATAACGCAGGAGTTTTACTGTATTTTTATCCGCAAGTAGAAGAGTATTTTCAAAGTAGAACTGTTTTCACTCACATTTAGTACCCACTGGAAGGAGAACTTAGGATGCATCCAGGATATGATTGAGAGGAGTAGCTGTATGGTTGAGATGTCTCCTTCAAACCTAAAAAGTCAGGGTAACGTTACAGTACAGACACTTGCAGTACTCGTAAAGTTGGTGTTAACTCAACATTGATTGTATTAGCTATTGACGGAACAATCCGACACTCACAGTAGCTACTAGGAAATTGGTGTTGATGTTAGTCATGATAAGACAAACATTTCTAAAGGTCAGATTAGTTAACACTAGGACTAACCAACTGTCAATTCGACCGCTTTTTAACCTCTAACATTTGTTTCTCATAAATTATGATTAGTGTACCTAGATATAACGGTATTATTGGTGTAGATATATTTTATTGTTAATATAACGAGACAGAAATTTCTAGTTTAGTTGGTATCCAAGATATCTGCAGGTATCATGGATACCAATAAAAATGTCTCATAATAAAACAAAAAAATTCAAGTAGCTATATATCTACCAATAATTATTTATGAGATAGATACAAATGTTTGAGAAGTAAAATACAGTCAAATTGACTTCTTGGTAATTCTAGTGTTAATGGCCTAGGTTGAACCCAACTTTCCGTATACTCAAAGGCTCAATTTCACCCATTTAGAAACCAAACATGAAATACAGGGCTAGCTATTTTCCTATATCTAAACTAGAAATAACGAGTCCGTTAGTTACCTATCTTGCAAGTCGATGTACTGAACTTTGACGGCAACATCTTCACCTTCTTTAGTCTTTGCTCTGAAAACCTGTAGAAGAGGAATGACTTTAATTATACATCTATATGCAATTGATGGAATTATTTATGTACAATAAATAAATTTAATCATTTGAAAACAAAGAATTTAATATAAAAGAGCAAAAAACAAACCTACTTAACAAACAAGCTCACAGGTAGCTAGCTATATCCGTGATTCATTCTCTTGACAGTTATCTATATTTATGAATAATAAACCTAAAGTAACTAGCTAATAGAATAAGTTTTGATTTATTGGACAGTTTTGAAAACATGTACAAAATGTAGCTATACTTATCTCAATTTGTATCATGATTAAAATTAATATAGAAGTTAAATAATGTACAAAAGCATTTTTTTCCATTTTCTCTGTTACCTAAAAAATAAAAGCAAATAATTAAGGTAAAAAAAATGATTGAATTATTATTATTAACTTTTAAATATAAGTTAGTTTTAACGCAACACATTGCAACTCTAGTTCAATATACTAATTATGAGTAGGGTTGTGACAATATGCTTTTAAAATCATAGATCTTAAGAATATCACAGACTGAATGAAATGGTATCGATTACTACATACCGCTGGTGTAGAACAATTCAATACACTTTAATTCTCTCCGTCTATAATATTTTCAGGATCTATGATTTTGAAAGCATAGTGTCACAACCCTAGTCATTAGAAATTATTAAGCGCCGTACACACGCAGGTTTTTTTTAAGTCTTTCCACCAGACTTTTTTTGCTAAGCTCCTCCCTACCATCAAAGTTACAGCTGATATCATCGAAATATTTTTTTTTAAACCTGAGCCAAACTAGCAGCAGCAATGGGCTCCTCAGTCCACTCCTGGAAAAGCTCCTCTTGGGAGGTATTGAAGTCCTCCATGAAGAGTTCTGACACTTCACTCTTGCTCCTCCTTGTGAGACATTTGTCCTGAAGTACCTGAGAAGAAATAAGTCATTGAGCTATAGGGTAAAGAATCAATTAGCTACAGAATGTTTATTTTTGTTTGCTAATTAACGGATGGAAAATTGACGATGACTGTTATTATATACTATGTTGGTTTATCAAAATACATTCATTGTGTTCATTTCTACATAATGAATGTATTTTGATAGTCATAAATCAATATTATTTATAATAATGCTTATTCAAATATTTATATTATGCCAAAAAATATAAGCATTTGTTAATAGGTTCATTTCCCAACATACAGTGAAATATTTTCATTATAATGCAATACTCTGGTAGCATATTTCACAAATAGGTATAGTGAATACTATGTCATTAGTCTGGTATCTGCATTTTATTGATTATATTCTGCTGTTCGTAATTATTTGAAGAAAGCTTGATTCATCAGTTATTTTAATATTAAAACTATTAGCATGTTCAATATTCACTTAGTAGGATTGGAATAAACTTGAAGAACACTCACTTTCAGTATCTCCAAGTAAGGTTTTGGTAGAATGTGATTCATTGACACAAGTCCTTGTCCGAGTTTTATATACAGACCTCCATTCTGTAAAAAAAATATCAGTAAGATTTATATTCATTGTATATAATACTTATGTTAAACGGAAGATTTTCAGGATATTTTTTCACCTTGAGACATCCGTCAAGTATTCTGATAGCTGCTCTAGTGTGACAACCGTCCAACAGTTCCATATACTCTTCTGATGAGTCGTCAACTCCTCGAGTCATCCACCAATAGTCTAAGGAAATTGTCAGCCCAATTCGGACAGATCTGAAGAAAATGATTACCACTCTATTATCAAACTACAAAATTTATTAAAACACCTTTAATTTACAATACTTTGTATCACATTAGTTATTTTATGATAAAATGTGTCAGCAAAATGATAGAAAAAGATTTAAAATGAAATTTCTTAGTTTATTAAATATTTTATTTACAGTTATAGACAGTAGGTAGCTAGGATAAGTTTCTAATTATCAGACGGTTCCACATTTTGGGTCATTTAAGGTAAAACTACATCATAATTTTTCATTTTTTTTACTGGTATACTTGATACCTGCAAATATTAAGGATACCAATTAAAACAAAAATGAAATAATTTAATTTAATATTTATTTAATTTTTATTTATATTCTTGATACCTGCAGTTATCAAGAATACCGACTAAAAATAACAATGAAACAATTATTATGTCATTTTGCTTATATGACTGAAAATGTGCAACTGACTGATAATTACTAACATATCCTAGGTACTTTTTATAGCCATTCTTTACCTCACGAATCTAATTCCTCCCTCAACACTCCCCCTCATCTGTCTCTTTGTGACGTCATCACTGGCTGCGTAGTAGCAAATACCTGCCAATGAAGACACGGCCACACCACCCCCTGCTCCATACAGTAGAACCTTGCCTAGCCTCCTTAATGGTTTAGAGGGTTTCACTGAGGAACTTAGGTTACGAACTGGTTGCGATAAGACATATTGGGGGAAAAGGGTACTTCTGGGTTGAAGTGGAGTTAATCTGCATATTGTAGATGCGAGTTTTCTTGAAAACATATTTAATCTGGAATGAAGTAGCTAAGTCATGTAACATGTAACAATTAAAATGATAGAAGAGAAATGCTTGAATCAGGGTGGATTTAGAAAAAAAACACTTGGTTTAAACCAAGTTTTTTTGTTTTTTTGGAGCAATAAAAACCATTGGTTTTTATGGTTTATTTGGTTTTTATTAGATTTAATCATATAGCTACAATCACATCTTACAAATATAATATGAAATAAGTCTTTTGCTGTTTTAAACCAAACAAAGATACATATTTATTGATTGTACATAGGTACTGTGTTGAAGTTAGTTTTATTTGCTCAGCACTGAATAGGTAGATATGTGATGATTAAATTCTAGTGACTTTTCTTTAGTCTGTCTCTCTCTTTCTCTTGAAATTTCCTTTAGCGTTCCTCTAATTAGTAGCAGTCAAGTTGTCAACCGCAACCAGTCATAGCATAAAGTCGTAAACACACATGCAAATTCTTCAGTGATCTCTAATTGTGTTTGTCTTTTTATATTATTATATATTAATATTTATTGAACTTTCATTACTCTATAAATAGTTTATTAACTTCATTTTAGGTATTTGCATATCCTTAACTCTCTGTCTATCGCTCTGTCTACAAGCATCTACTGCGTTCACATAATTTAGTTTTCAAATAGTTCCTAGATAATTTGTACCATCATGTGGTTAAACTCAGACTTTATTTCCCTGTAAGTTTTGTCATTGTCTTTAGTTATATATTATATAAATAATAAACTTAAGCATTATAACCATAAATCAATCAGTTTGTATAACTTTAATATTTTTTGTACCTTTGTCTCAAACTGATTAATTATTTCCGGTCTATGACTCTATATTCTACCTACCTTCTAAACTTCTTAGTTGCATTTCCTTGTTTTAGTTATCTGTCCACTACAATAAATTATTAATTCCAAATTCACATCTTGGTTTCAAACTTTCAATAAACCAAAACTATTAAACCGGTGTATAAAATCACAGAATTGGACCGAAACGGACAGATTGAGTACCAAAGCGGACCAATTGTTGTCCAAAGCGGACAGATTGAGTACCAAAGCGGACCAATTGTTGTCCAAAGCGGACAGATTGGGGTCCAAAGCGGACAGATTGGGGTCCAAAGTGGACAGATTGGGGTCCAAAACGGACAGATTGGGGTCCAAAACGGACAGATTGGGGTCCAAAACGGACAGATTGGGGTCCAAAACGGACAGATTGGGGTCCAAAACGGACAGATTGGGGTCCAAAACGGACAGATTAGGGTCCAAAACGGACAGATTGGGGTCCAAAACGGACAGATTGGGGTCCAAAACGGACAGATTGGGGTCCAAAACGGACAGATTGGGGTCCAAAAAGGACCGAATGGGGACCAAGCCAGATCTAATCATTAAAAAAATTTTAGTGCAGGGGACCTTTGAAGTATTTTTTGAAGAATAATTTCCGGCTTATAGGATACGAGCATTCAAAGTAGCTATTGTTTTGTTTTTTTCAACTTAAGTAGGTAGCTATTATCAGTTAGATAGAAGAACTCATTCTAAGTATTATTATTTCTCTCCAATGTATAGTATATACTAACTATTTGAGTGTTTTTTATGAACTACTTAGCTCTGTTTCGGCCTGATTAGATCCGGCTTGGTCCCCATTCGGTCCATTTTGGACCCCAATCTGTCTATTTTGGACCACAATTGGTCCGTTTTGGTCCCCAATCAGTCCGTTTTGGTCCTCAATCGGTAAGTTTCCGTCCGATTCGGTCCGTTTCGGTGATTCTATGTACCCCTATTAAACCCCTCAGATTTGTTTATTAATTATTACTTTATTTTATGATTTTACTCAACCAATCAGTAACTAACAAAAAGTTATTCATATAAATAAGTTGCCGTGTATAGAATCACCGAAACGGACCGATTGAGTACCAAAACAGACCAATTGTGGTCCAAAATGGACAAATTGGCCTAATTGCAATGGGGACCAAAAGGGACCCAATGGCGACAAAATCGGACCCAATGAGGACCAAATTGGGTCAAAACGGAGCTAAGTAGTTCATAAAAAACACTTAAATAGTTGGTACTATATATTGGAGAGAAATAATAATATTTAGAATGAGTTATTTAACTGATAATAGCTACCTACTTATGTTGAAAAAAAACAATAGCTACTTTGAATGCTCATATCCTATAAGCCGGAAATTATTCTTCCAAAAGGTCCCCTCCACTCAAAAATTAACATAACATACGTACGTACTATTTAGTTATGTACCTCCCAGTCTGTATTTGGTGGACAAAATCCCACTGACTTTTTCAAAAAGCTGAAAAAATCCACCATAAATTTCCAGTAATTTGACTGATCCACCAACATTTTCCCAATTTATCCACCAAAAATTAATGGTAACATAGGAATAAATAGGTAAAAATCTACTGACTTTGCCAGAATATTATTTTCAAAGGGGAAAAAATCCACCGACATGTCGATGGAATTTACCACGAAATACAGACTGGTGTACCTCTCCCCTAACTAGTCAACATAAGTAG